>CAUYPK010049899.1:0-14309 GCA_963574355.1 Loris lydekkerianus | reverse complement strand
TATACCATGGAATATTATTCAGCCATTAAAAAAGATGGAGACTTTACATCCTTTGTATTAACCTGGATGGAAGTGGAACACATTATTCTTAGTAAAGCATCATAAGAATGGAGAAGCATGAATCCTATGTACTCAATTTTGGTATGAGGACAACTAGTGATGATGACACATTGGGGGTGGGGAAAGGGGAAAGCACAGAGAGAAAGGAGGGACGGGTGGGGGAGGGGAAGAGTGGGAGAGAGGTGAGGAGGGAGGGGGTGGGGTTTGTGTGTGACACACCTTTTGGGGGCAGGACAAATTGTAAGAGGGACCTAACAAATGCAATCAGTGTAACCTGGTTTCTTGTACCCTCAATGAATCTCCAACAATAAAAATAAATAAATAAATTACCAGAATCACGATGGGTCTAGAAACCAACTCTTCCTTTATGAAGGAAGGTTTAAAGTGGCTAAGAAGGAAAGGCTTAGGCATATCCTTCATGGGTTAGATCAGAGAATGTATATGTGGGAGACCATTGTTTAAAATCTGAAACAGACTGGTTACTTGATGAGTACATTGAGAATGGGATAGAAACATCAGAGGGATCCTTGGATTCCAACCCTGAGATTTTGTTGCTTGAATTAAATGTGTCTATAACAGTTACATTGTTCAAAGCTCAGGATTCATCATCTTTTGAGTAAATATTATTGAACATCAAATCCCTTCACTTGCCTTTTCCTATGTAATCTTCCAACACTATAAAGCAGGTGATAATTTGGTCCCCATATTTCTTGTGAGGAAATTGAGGCTTAGAAAGGTTAAGTGAACTTGCCTAAGGCCACACAGTTAGTGGCTGATTGGGGATTCAATCTTAAATCCATCTAATATCAAACCCCATGCTCTTAGCCTCTCTGCTATGCCATACGCACTATGCTGAGTGATGGGAATAACAGAGTCACAATCTCTGCCTTAGAGAAGTTTATAATTTAGTGCTAAAATATTACTGATCAAAGGTAGATTACTTTGTCACAAAAGATGAGTTATATAGCTGCTGATAACTGAGACTGGTCTTCAAACAGCCTGTTCAGTAAGTTCCACAAAGACAGTCCTGCTCATACCCAACACTCTTTTTCATGTGTCCCATCATTTTAAATTTGCCCTCTGTAGCTATTTCTAACACAAATCTGCCTAAAACAGACACTACCTATTGTCATTTCTTTTTCACAGTCATAATTACCGTATATACAGTATGTTAACCCCTCATTGCTGATGGCTGTTCTTTGGAGCATATATCTTGAATAGTATCCATTTATTTGTCCATGGTTGTAATCAGACATTTAAAAGTTCTCAATTAAGTTTTTTGATGGTTATAATTCAATCATTCAAATGTTTTTAAGTAGCTAATAGGGGATTCTTTGGGCAGGATTCAGGCTCTACTGAGTTGGGGCAGGTAGGCAGGGGAGAGAGGGAAGCTCCTGCTTTTAGAGTTGCTTTCTGATTAGAGTGAAAGAGAGGGGGCATTGCATCCCTTTCCCCATAATGGGAGGTTTGTGCTGAGGGTTCTGGGTCCCAGTCCTCTCCAGGTGTTCGCTAGCCTCTGCAGGGCTAAGTGAGCTAGAGGCTAGCCTCTGTCATGCTCACACCTGCCTAGGAACCTCTTATACTTCTAATTCCATGGTTCCCCATTTGCAACTCTACACCCAGCCCACACTGTTGTTCTCTGCGTTACTTTCCTGCCTGTCTGTCTCTTTCCCCTTCCCTGGTTAGTGTTTACTTTGGTGTTTACTTTGATTTTATGAATGTAAACTCTATTCTAGGGGTCCTCAAAATGCGGCCCGCGGGCCACATGAGGTGGTGTGATTGTATTTGTTCTCGTTTTGTTTTCTTACTTCAAAATAAGGTATGTGCAGTGTGCATAGAAATTTATTCATAGTTTGTTTTTTTTTTAAACTATAGTCCAGCCCTCCAATTGTCTGAGGGACAGTGAATTGGCCCCCTGTTTAAAAAGTTTGAGGATGCCTGCTCTATTCTGACTGAAGAGTGATCCTTCCACAGGGAGCATGTTCCAAAAGGGACCTGAGCACTTCTGTCTTGGAAAGACTCTGAGGCTGGGAAGGCTGGGGAGGCAGTGAGAGGAAGCAATGTCTTCCCAGGAGTTACTGAGCTTGCGGGTTTTCTTGATACATGGCAATTTTTAACATCTTTAGTGTCGTAAATTTCTTTTTTATTATTATGTAAATAAGTGAAAAGATAGTCACCATCCTGGGTCACTTCTTTCTGATAACCCCTATCTTTAGCATGTCCTTCATGTCAACATGCTAATTCTGGAGCCTTGAATGCCAGGATAAAGGATTGTAGTTACTACCAGAGAGCTATTGAAGGATTTTGAACAGAGAAGACAAATGATCAGAGGAAGGTCAAGGTAATCTGGCATCAGTGGCCTGAATTCGTTGCCAAAATCATGGTGTGTGGCTGTACAATATGAACTAGGGCAATGGAGCAAGTGTAGATTTGAGAGAATTTATGAAAAAAATTAGTAAAAATTGCTGTCCATTTTGTTATAGACAATGAGTGAGGTGTCACATGTGAATATCTAACTGTATCTCTCAAATTGTGGTCCTTGAACCTTGCCATTAAAATTATCTGGCAAAGCTTTCTAAAAATGGATCATCGAGTCTTGTTCTACACCTTTTGATTTAGAATCTGGGGCTGAGGTAGTATCTGTATTTTCAAAAGAACCCCAGGTTCTAAAGTTTAAAAATTCTGACGAGAGTTTCAAGCCTTAGTAATAAGAAGTATGATGACTCCATAAATGAACATGAAAGCACTGGGGTGAGGAGAGTCTGTCAGGGAGCTGCCAGTTACCCAGCCTCAGCTCTGTTGGAAAGGCACAGGTACAGGCTGCATGAGGGTAGAGAGGCCCAGTGCTGGGAGCAGCTGAGATTTGGGTCATCAGGACCCTCAGTCAGCTTCTACCCAGCATTGGGTCTGTCAGGAAAGGATTGTAGCTCTCAGAGGAAGGAGGGTCTATACAATGGCTAAAGAGTCTCAGTGAGCACACTTAGAAAAATGATGTCTTCTCTCACCATAGCAAGACATTTATTTTGATAATACTTGTACTAAAGAGGGGACAGGAAATGAGTTGCCAATAATTGGGTGTTTCATAGTAGTGCCTGCATGGTTTTCATTTACAGCCTGATGGGTGCTGGGTGGCATAGGCAGTGTTTGAGCTGCCTACCTTCAGAACCAATGCTTGGTGTGCTGTGCAAACAGACAGAAGTAATGATTTGATAACCTGTCTTATGTGATTTTACAAATTATGTGTACTTGAGCCTTTAACAGAACAGAACGTCTCGCAGACACCTGATAGAAAGTACATACCAGCCTTCTAAACAGGAGCAGGGGGTGTGGAGCTGGGGGAAGGTAGGAACTAAGAGGGAGGAGTTCTTCAGTTTACTTAAAACATCAAGTATCTTTCTTGTTTTATCCTGTAGATCAAATTTTGACACAAACTGAATAATCTGTTTCAAATAAGCTGATTTATCAGAGACCCAGATGTGGGAACCGGAGAGTTGGCATTCCGATTCCACATGTGTTTGCAAAACATCTCCATTTTCTTTCATGGTTTTTTGCCCTTTGTTACACAAGAAATTCCCAAGTCAGATTTGTCGAGTTAATTTATTCATCAAGGGTTCTTTGAGAACACAGCAGTGAACCAAACAAAGTCCCTGCCCACACGGAGCTTATGTTTAATGGGTAGAGATAAAATAATACCCAAACCAAACTGAAACATAGTGTGTCATACAGCAATAGCTGGTGAGGTGCGGATAGAGAGCTGACTGAATGAGTAATGGGATGTGGGATGGAGCCTACAAAGTTCTTAAGACCAGAATCTCAGTTCTGATCTCATTAACTCAATTGTATTCATGGCTGCTAATTCAGAGATTGTTAATAGTTCTCTTCAAAAGGACATTTTCCCCTCTTCTTGGCAGCTATAAAAGACTGCCTCTTGCCCCAAAAGACATTCCATCTTGATTGTATGTTGGTTGGAATAAACATAATTAGATGAGGGAGAAAGAAGGTGATTAGGGAATTATTCATAATAGTTGTTAGATTGGCTCCCAGATCTGGTTTAGGATGTGAGGTGTGCCTTTTAGAAGACCGTTCTGGGAAAAGGACTAACTTCTGGTTGAAAAGTGAGGGTAAGGAAAGGAGAAAGAGATTTACAAGCTGTTACAAGATTGCTTGCCACAGTAGGCAAGGAGTCCAGGCTTACATGTGCTATTTTTACCAATGATAGGGCCAAGTCAAGCCTGTTTTTGAATGGGGTGGGCCAGTTTCTCTTAGGACAAGCAGGGCAGGGGCCTCAGCTGCATATCATTGTGTATCTTCCCAGGGTGAGGTGCAAGCAGGGGTATCGCATTGTGAAAGAGAAGGAAGTGTAGAATTAAAGTGGTAAAAACCCCATATTCCTTTCAATCCTCTAGGACAAGGGTCATCAAACTGTGGCCTGCGGGGGCACATGAGGTGGTGTGATTGTATTTGTTCCCGTTTTTGTTTCCGTTTTTGTTTTTTTACTTCAAAATAAGATATGTCAGTGTGCATAGGAATTTGTTCATAGTTGTTTTTTTTGTTTGTTTTTTTTTTTTAAACTATGGTCCGGCCCTCCAATGGTCTGAGGGACAGTGAATTGGCCCCCTGTTTAAAAAGTTTGAAGATGCCTGCTCTTAGGACCTTACTTCTTGCCAAGTGGGGCAGTGGAAAGGGTGGAGACACACTAAGTGAACTAAGTGCAGACTGTGAGGTAGAGTTACAGAGGGAATGTGGAGTAGGAAATAGTCACCTCAGAGTCCTGTGTTAGAGGGATCAAGTTCAGTTCAGTTAAATGCATATTAAGCAACCACTCTGTGTTCAGAACCGTGCTGTGTCCTGAGGTTACAAGAAGCTAAGATCTAGTGGAAGAGCCAGGCCTGTGGACACTAATTGTGGTTTGACAGATGGTAACTTTCAAAGGAAAACCAATCAGAGTAACTGCTGACTTGTTGACTGAACCTCTATATGCCAGAAGGGAGTGGGGACCCATCCTCAGCCTTTTAAAACAGAATAATGGCCAGCCTAAAATCTTTGGGCTGAAAACCTAAGTTTCTTATACAAGGGAGAAATAAAGATTCTTAGACAAGCAATCACTGAGGGAATTTATGATGAACAGACATGCTTTGCAGGAAGTACTTAGACCTGCAATATACAAAGGATCAACATAATAGACACCTACCAGTGTAAAACCATCCCAATGCTAATGCTCAGAGCCCAGATATGACAGTGGCTCAAGAAGTAAAACAAAGTAATAAGGATCTACCCAACACCAACAACATAAGCAAAAATCTACAACGTGTATCAACACTTTTAGTAGATGTCTTTGAACTTCCTCCAAAGAGACATAGGCTGGGTATATGGACAATAAAATACAAACCAAGTATTTACTATTTCCAGGAAACACATCTAACCCACAAGGACAGATTCAGACTCAAGGTGAAAAGATGAAAAACAACATTCCATGTCATATCAGATGACATTGACTTCAAAACAACAAAAAGTAAAGAGATACAAAGACAGTCACTACATACCTGTAAAGGATACAATAAAACAAGAAGACTTAACAAAATATTTATGTATCTCACACAGGAGCACCCAGATTCATAAACCAAATTCTACTCAGTTTAAAGCAAATAATAAACAGCAGCACCATACTTGCTGGTGCTGTTCCCACTGTGACAGAAAACAAGCAAAGAAACAAGGAACTTAGACTCTAGAAAAAATGGGCCTAACAGACATTTGCAAAACATTCTACCCCCAAACTACTGAATATATGTTTTTCTCATTAGCTCTTGGAACAGTCTCTAAGATTGATCACATCCTAAGCCACAAGACATGTCTCAGCAAATTAAAAAAAAAGAGGGGGGGGCAGAACAAGATGGTGGATTAGAAACAGCTCTTTACTAGCCACTTGCAGTAAGACAGGGGAAAGAAAACTCCAGCCACCTCTGACTGGGGGAACCTACCCAAGGACATTACTCTGGAGGTACATTGAAGGGGTAGTGGATTCCAGGAGCCTGTGAGGAGGTCTGGAGCTGATGAAAACTAGCACAGAAGGCAAGAGATTGCTTATGGGCAGGGGCTAGTCAGCCCCCACATTGAGGACAGGGGACAAGAAAGGGTTGTCTTGCAGTTTTTTGATTTTGGACTAAACTGCTTGCTGAAGCTGCATTGGAAGGCTTAAATGAATGAGTGAACTTGAACAGCCCCCAGCAGCTGGGATTGAATACTGGGTGGGGTGGATCTCCCATTGGCTTGACTAGCAGTAGGGTGCCACCATTGTGGGAAGGCTGTGCCAGAGGAACAGTCTGTGGGGACCTAGTGCACGACTGGCTCTGGCATGCTTGCTGGATGTGGGCAACCTCCTTGGGGTAAACTGAGTGGACCCTATACCTCCAGGAAGGTCACTTTGATGGCAGGGGGCACTGTTTAATATGCATCCTAAGGAAGCTGACGAGAACTTCAGGACCCAAATCCCACAGGGACTGAGTGCTAATGAAGCAACCAGGCCCTGACTGAGGGCAAATAAGTCAGGAAGACAGGACAAAATATCTTCTGCAACTGTAAAGTGACTTTGGCCCTCATTTTATATATAGCAAAAGCAGCATGTGCTTTCTCCATCTCCTACCACTACAGCACCACCTAGTATCTAGGCAACACTCACATATATATTTCTTTCACTTTTGCTCCTTTTCCCCATTTTTTTCTTAGTATTTTTTTCTTCTTTGTTTTGTGGCTGTTGTTGTTTATAGTTTTGTTTTTTGATTATTTTTTATTTTCTCAGTTTTATTATCTTTAAAAGTAAGGGCTCCTCCATTTTTGTTACAGTTTTTAGCCCCTTTTATTCTTTCCTTTTTTACTTTTCTCATTTTTCCCTCTTTTGGTAGAGATTTTTCTACCTTTCTAATCTTTCCCATGTAAATTTCTCATACAATAGCTAAGATACCGTTTTGGTTTTTTTTTTCCTTTATCTTATATAATTGTATTTTTAATTTTCTTTATCTATTTTTCTTTTTTTCTCTGAATGCTTTGGGGTTATGACTTTAGTCTGGCTGGAGGGTCATGGCATTGATCTGACTCAAGGAAGTCACAAGTCTAGCTTTGGCCTTTGAAAAACAATATTGGTAGGTCCCCACTGTGACAGTTCATGACTTTTTTCTCTTCTATATTTGATGAGGTGGGATCTTCTTTTTGCCCAGACTGGTAAGGAACTCCTGGTTTTGAGTGACCCTTCCAGTCTGGCCCCTAAAAGGCCTAGATTTGTGGGAGTAGCCATAGCATCCTGCCGATCACCACCATTTCTCCTGTTGCTTCCTTTCTCTCTTTCTGTCCTTTGTCTCTTTAATTCTTTTCTTTCATCCCTCTTCTTTTTTTCTCTTTTTCTTTTCCTTTTTTCTCCCTTCTCCCTCTTTATTCTTCTCTTCCTTTTGGCCTTATACCAAAAGGCCACTTCAACACCTAAGCTCTAAGAGAAGGTAATATAAAGTGAAGGAGGTAGTGAGAAGGAAAAAATAGGAGAAGGAATTGAATAAGAAGAAAACACATATGAGGAGGAACCAATAGAAAAATTCTGGCAACATGAAAAACCAAAACAGAGCAAACACTCCTTAAGGGATCACGAGGCAGCTGCCACAGAGGATTCCACCTATAAAGAATTAATAGAAATGACAGAAAGGGAATTTAAAATATGAATGGCAAAGGCAATAAATGGAATTAATGTGCGGAAATGGGAAAAACAGAACCAAAATATGAATAAAAGATGTGAAGACTATAGAAAGTATAAGGCAGAGAATACAGAATTAAAGGAGTCAATCAGGGAACTTAAAGATGCAATAGAAATTATCAATAACAGATTAGAGCATGGAGAAGAAAGAATGTCAGAGCTAGAGGATAAAGCTCTTCAGCCAACCCAGGTAGTTAAAGAGGCAGAAAAGAAGAGAGAGAAACCAGAACATTCACTCAGATAATAATGGGACTTCATGAAACATCCAAACATATGAAGTATAGTATCTCTGAAGGGGAAGAAGAATGTCCCAAAGGAATGGAAGCCCTACTAGAGGATATCATAAATTAAAATTTCCTAAATTTCGCTAAAGGTTCTGAACACTCCTTTTTGAGGGATATTGAACCCTGGGTCATCTCAACACAAATAGATCATCTCTAAGACACATTGTAATGAACCGCTCCTAAGTCAAGATGAAAGAGAAAATGATGCAAGCAGCCAGGAGTAAGCACCAACTGACCTATAGGGGCAGATCCATCAGGGTGAGAACACACTTTTCAGCTAAAACTTTCCAAGCCAGAAGAGAATGGTCATCTACCTTTAACCTTCTTAAAACAATTTTCAGTCCAGAATCCTGTATTCTGCTAAACTAAACTTCAAAATTGATGGAGAAATCACATGTTTTACTCATATACAAATATTGAGGAAATTCAGTACAACAGGACCAGCTGTACAGGAAATATTCAGGCCTGTTCTCCACACTGACCATCACAGTGGACCGCCAGCAAAGTAAACACCCAGAAACTAAAGGACAAAACCTAGCTTCCACAATGGTGCAATAGACTTTCACAAAATAACATGAATACAACTCTGCCATGCTGATCAGTTCTCTCAATAAATGTTAATGGCTTGAATTCACCACTGAAGAGGCACGGGCTGGCTGATTGGATAAAAATGCACAAACATCTATGTGCTATTTCCAGGAAATATACCTAACCTTGAAGGACAAAACAAAATTCAGGGTAAAGGATGGAAAACTGTATTACAGGGAAATGGCTATCTGAAGAAAAGAGGAGTGGCAATCTTATTTTCAGATACAAGGAAATTTAAAGCAACTAATGTTAAAAAAGGCAAAAATGATCACTTCTTTCTGGTCATGGGAACAATACAACAAGAGGACATTTTAATTCTAAGTATTTATGCACCCAAATTAAATGTTCTCAGATTTATGAAACAAACCTTGATTGATCTGAGCAATATGATATCCTAGAACACCAAAATAACTGGGAACTTTAACACCCCTCTGGCAGAACTAGACAGATCTTTTAAACAAAAACTAAACAAAGATACAAGGGACTTAAATGTGACCTTGAACAAATGGGCTTAATAGGCATATACAGAATACACCATCCCAAAGCTAAGGAATATGCATTCTTCTTGTCAGTTCATAGAACATACTCCAAAATAAAACAGATCCTAGAATACAAATCAAACCTCTACAAAATTAAAAGAATTGAAATTATACCTCTTATCTTCTCAGACCACAAGGCTATTCAGATAGAACTCAACTTCAACAAAAATTTTCATCCTTACACACAGGCATAGAAATTAAACAACTTTATGCTAAATGACAGTTGGGTCAAGGAAGAGATAAAGGAGGAAATTGTTAAATTCCATGAACATAACAACAATGAAGCTACAAATTACCAAAACTAGTGGTGGAATACTGCAAAAGCAGTCCTGATAGGGTAATTTATCACATTAGAAGCCTACATCCAAAAAAAGGGAAGAGAACACATCAACAACCTAACGAATCATCTTAAGGAAATGGAAAAGGAAGAGTAATGTAATCCCAAACCTAGCAAAAGAAAAGAAATAACCAAAATTAAGTCAGAAACGGAGACTTTACATCTTTTACCTTTACCTGGATCAAGTTGAAATATATTCTTCTTAGTAAAGTAACTCAAGAATGGAAAAATAAATATCCAATGTACTCCATACTAATATGAAATCTGAAATTAATATATAAACAATTATATGCTTATAAGGAAAATAAAACCGTAATATAGTCCAGTTTGGGGGTACAGGTAAGTGGAAGGGGGAAGCATGTTTGGCAGAAGGAGGGAGGGCATGAGGCAGGATCTCACTGAATGTGCACATTTTGAGGATATATAACACGCCTCCAGGGTGAGTGGCTCTTCTACGAATGGAACTTTACCCTGGAAGAGAGAACAACATAACCTAAAAATTATACCCTCATATTAATTTGAAAAAATAAAAAATAACTTAAAAAATAGAGCTAAAAAAATTAAATCAGAAATAAATGAAATTGAAAATCAAAGAATCATCCAGAAAATTAATGAAACAAAAAGTTGGTTCTTTGAAAAGATGAATAAAATTGATAAACATTTGGCCAGATTAACTATAAACAGAAAAGTAAAATATCTGATAACCTCAGTCAGAAAGGAAAAGGGAGAAATAACAACAGATGCCACAGAGATACAAGAGATAATTTCTGACTACTACAAGAAATTCTATGCCCAGAAATTTGACAATGTGGAGGATATAGATCAAGACATGGAATCACACCCTCACCCTAGACTTAAACAAGAGGAAAGAGATCTCTTGACCAGTCCAATATCAAGCACTTAGATAAAAGAAACAATAAAAAAACAAATCTTCCAACAAAAAAAAAGGCCCTGTACTAAATGGTTTCACACCAGAATTCTATCAAACCTTCAAAGAAGAGCTTACACCCTTATTGCAGAAACTATTACAAAACTTTGAGGAAAAAGGAATCTTCCTCAACATGTTCTATGAAGCAAACATTACCCTGATACCAAAACCAGGAAAAGACCCAACTAAAAAGTAGAAGTACAGACCAATTTCACTAATGAACATGGTTGCATAAATACTCAACAAGATCTTAGCCAATAGATTACAGCTACACATTAAAAAAATTATACATCTTGATCAAGTAGGCTTCATCCCAGGGATGAAAGGCTGGTTTAACTTCACAAACTATCAATGTAATTCACCATATCAATAGAAACAAAAACAAGAACCATATGATCCTCTCAATGCAGAAAATGCACTTGATAAAATTCAGCATCTTTTTCTAACAAGAACACTTAAGAATATAGGCATATGTGGCATATTTCTTAAACTGATTAAAGCTGTCTATGACAGACACACAGCTAATATCATACTGAATAGAGTAAAACTGAAAGCTTAACTGGAACCAGACTTGGATATCCTATATCACTACTACTATTCAACATAGTTCTGGAAGCTTCAGCCAATGCAATCAGGCAAGAGAAAGATGTAAAGAACATCCAAATAGGGTAATAAGTGGTTAAACTCTCACTATCTGAAGATAATATGACCTTATACTTACAGAACTCCAGAAACTCAAATACAATACTCCTGAAAATGATCAAGAATACAGTAATATCTCAGGGTATATCAATCTCCACAAATCAGTAGCCTTTGTATATGCCAATAACAGCCAAGTTGAGAAGCTAATCAAAGACACAGTTCCCTTTACAGTAATTTCAAAGAAAATGAAATACCTAGGAATATACCTAACAAAATAGGTGAAGGACATCTACAAAGAGAGTTATGAAACTCTAAGAAAAGAAATAGCAGAAGGCATTAACAAATGGAAGGGCATGTTGGTGAACATTATTAAACTTGAATTATAGAAATAGAGTTAGACTGACATAATAATGAAATGATTGTATGAAACATTTTGTGATCAGTGTCAAATATGCAGGATAATGGGTGAGGACATGAGCCTCCACACAGAATATACTATACTGGAGGCTTCACAAGATAGCTTGGCACAAACATCAAAGGACTTCAGGAAAAATACCTGCAAAAGCCTAGCTGAAGTCAGGGAGGGCTTCATCAAAAGGTCTGCAAGGGCCTGGCTGAAGCCAAAGAAGAGCCCAGGACAAAGGTTTGTAAGGGCCTGTCTGGGGACTGAAAGGGTTGGGAGGCCATTTAAAGATTAACTAGGACAGCACACACAGCTGACTCACTGAGCAAGAAAAACTAGTTCTTGTGGGTGTGAGATAAGAGGATTCATCTTTTTTCTCCCTGGCTCCTGATATGAGTATGGTGTCAACTATTCTGCCCTGTAGGAAGACAGAGGATTAAATGGGTTAGTGATTGATAAGTATTTTAAGAAGTAAAAGTAATGAAAATAACTAAAGGGTAATTGGGTGGATAATGAAGCATCAGGGCATGAGAAACTGTAAGGATGATATATTGTTGTTGAAATCACCCATATGCTGATCAAGAGAAGTAATAAAATCTGAATGAATCTGGAGTTCAGAAATGTTACTGTCTCTCACATGAAAGGTATTTGTCCCCTAGGTGGACTCTGTAAATTATATTCTATTTTTATTGTCTTTATTTTCTTCATTCCTTCATCACCCTTGAGCACTGGGGACACTCACTGGTTATGTGGGGGCTGGCTCCCTATAAGGGCATACCATGCTCCTGGTGGAAAGAATCAGCATTATTAAAATGTCCTAATTTTCAAAAGCAATCTACAGATTCAATGCACTCCTCCTTAAAATACCAACATCATACGTTGAAGATTTGGAAAAAAAATAATTCTTCATTTTGTATAGAACCAAAAAAATCTCCATGTAGCCAAGGCAATTTTTAGTAATGAAAACAAAGCTGAAGGCATTACTGTATTAGACTTTAGGCTATATTACAAATCCACAGTGATCAAAACAGCCTTGTATTGGCACAAAAATACAGAGATAGACATGTGGAACTGAATAGAACCCAAGATATAAAATCAGTCTCTTCGAATCACCTGTTCTTTGATAAACCAAAGCTTACACTGGGGAAAATAATCCACTTTTGGGGGCAGTACCTGTGACTCATTGAGTAGGTCACTGACCCCATATACTGACAGTGGCAGGTTTGAACCACAGCCCCATCAAAACTGCAATAAAAAAAAAAACCCAGGTATTGTGGTGAGCCCCTATAGTCCCAGGTACTCAGGAGGATGAGGCAAGAGAATCGCCTGAGCCCAAGAGCTGTAGGTTGTTGTGAGCTGTGACGCCATGACACTCTACCAAGGATGACAAAGTGAAACTCTGTCTCTAAAAAAATAAAATAAGAGAGCGGAGACAAGATGGTTGACTGAAGCCAGCTTTACACAGATGCTCCCATCCAGAAGCAGAGTTAAAGGACAGAGATTTAGCAAGTAACCTGGTGGATTAGAGCTTCACCAAGATAGAAGGTTGAAGAACGCACATCAACCCTGCTGAGGTGAGCTGTGACCCCAAAGATACAAACAAAAGGTACAAAATCCATCACCAAGTGGACAGGAGTCCCCTCCCCCATGAGAACAGGTCAGAGTGCCCCACAAACAAATGAGCAGAATTCAAAGGTCCTCCCAACACTCCACAGGAGAGACCCTCTAAGAACTAGACCTACCTCCCCTACTAGGGTGCCACGGCATTCTCCTGCCAGCCATAAAACTGTCTACAACTGTATGTATTCTCCACCTGCAATTCTGAGTTCCCAGCACTCCCCTCCACTCTTACTCTGATGTCTGAAGGCCTGACATCCAAGAGTCCAGATTCTTGGATGATTTCTCAAGGGGTATGGACAGGGCCTAGACTGCAGCTGGTCAGTGCTGATTCTGCAGCATGGGAGTGAGGAGAGGACAGTTTGCTGACAGGGAACCACATCAGAATGGTGGTGCCCCGAGGCGTAGAGTAGCTTCCATTTTTGGCAATAATAGGGCTCACTCGTGGATATTACAAAGTCACACCCCCTGTCTCCCTGGGCAACCGGAAGAGGCTGGGCATCTTCTCAGGTGGCAACCACTACAGAACAGATCTGGGACGAAAACACAGGCCCCATGAGTTTGCCTGAAGCGGTACCAGCCTGGGTGGAGTGCGGGGACTAGAAATGCATGTGCAGAGCTGGGGAGGTCCCAGGGCAGGGCTGGCCCAAAGGACCGCTTTACTGAGCCAAAGATGTACCCGGCCCTCAGGGGATTGTAAGCCTATAGACAAAAAAAGGCAGGAGGCTAGAACTGACAGCTAACAGAATACAAACCTGCAGGAGCAATGACAGGGCCTGAGGCGCAGGCTCTGGGAACTCAAAACAGCTTCTCTTCTGCATAACATTTAGCAGAGACAGAAACAAATTCCTGCAAAGTTGTTCTGTTCTGTTCTGTCAGTAACATCAATCAGGGGAGCGGCTGGAACTGACTGAACACCACCCAGCCTCCATCAAGCACCCGTGGTTGTCAGGCCTCACCTCCCCCTGCTGGATAGAGGCAGAGCACAGTTAATAACTTAATAGAACATCTCAAACAACTGGAGAAAGAAGAACACTTCAACCCCAAACCCAGCATAAGAAAAGAAATAACCAAAATCAGAGCAGAATTAAATGAAATTGAAAACAAAAGAATTATACAACAGATCAATAAATCCAAAAGTTGGTTTTTTGAAAAGATCAATAAAATAGATAAACC
>CAUYPK010049897.1:0-39357 GCA_963574355.1 Loris lydekkerianus | reverse complement strand
ATTCTGTTCCAGACATCTACTTTTCTGTTTTTGTGCCAGTACCATGCTGTTTTGATAACTATCGATTTATAGTATAGTCTGAGGTCTGGTAGTGTGATTCGTCCTGCTTTGTTTTTACTTCTGAGTAATGTCTTGGCTATTCAATGTTTTTTTTCTGATTCCATACAAAACGAAGTATTATTTTTTCAAAATCTTTAAAGTATGACAGTGGATCTTTAATAGAGATTGCATTAAAATTGCATATTGCTTTGAGTAGTATTGACATTTTAAGAACATTGATTCTTCCCAGCCATGAACATGGTATGTTTTTCCATTTGATAAATTCTCAGCTATTTCTTTTCTTAGAGTTTCATAGTTCTTTTTATAGATATCTTTCACATCCTTTGTGAGATAAATTCCCAAATATTTTATTTTATTTGGCACTACTGTGAATGGAAAAGAGTCCTTAACTTTTTTTCAGCTTGACTATTGTTGGTATATATAAAGGCTACCAATTTATTAATGTTGATTTTGTAACCTGAGATGCTGCTGTATTCCTTGATCACTTCTAAGAGTTTTGTAGTAGAATCCCTGGTGTTTTCCAGATATACAATCATATCATCTGCGAAGAGCAAAAGTTTGATCTCCTCTGACCCTATATGAATACCCTTTATCGCCATTTCTTCCCTAATTGTGATGGTTAACACTTTCATTAAAATACGCAGCCTTGTCTGGTTCCTGATCTGAGTGGAAATGATTTCAATTTCACTTCATTGAATAAGATATTGGCTATGGGTTTGCTATAGTTGGCTTCTATCATTTTAAGAAATGTCCCTTCTTAAGCAATTTTCTTAAGTACTCTGGTCATGATGGGATGCTGTATATTAGCAAAAGCTTTTCCTTCATCAATTGAGAGAATCATATGGTCTTTGTTTTTTAATTTGTTTGTGTGCTAAATTATAATTATAGAGTTACCTATATTGAACTACCCTTGAGCTTCTGAGATTAAACCAACTTATTCATGATGTATAATTTGGTTGATGTGTTCCTGGATTCTGTTTTTTAGGAACTTGCTGAATGATTTTGCATCTATATTCATTAGGGATATTGGTCTATAATTTTCTGTTCTTGTTGGGTCTTTTCCTGGATTGGAGATCATGGTGATTTTTCCTTCATAGAATGTGTTGAGTAGTCTTCCTTCTTTTTCTACATTTTGGAACAGGTTGAGTAATATAGGTAGTAGTTCCTCTTTAAAGGTTTGGTAGAACTCTGACATGAAGCCATCTGGTCCTGGGCTTTTCTTTTTAGGGAGAATTTGTATGGTTGATGCTATTTCATAACTTGATATGGGCCTGTTAAACATGGATTCTGGCTAAGTCTTGGAATTGATGTGCTTCCAAGTATTGGACATTTTCCTTCAGATTTTCGTATTTCTGAGAATAAAGTTTCTTGTAATATTTATTAAAGATTTTTTGAATTTTTTTTTTTATCAGATTTTTGCCAGAGTTCGGTTTGAACCTGCCACTCCGGCATATGGGGCCAGTGCCCTAGCCCTTTGAGCCACAGGCACCGCCCCAATTTTTTGAATTTCTGCGGAGTCAGTTGTTATTTCGTCTTTGTTATTTCTAATTCATGAGATTAGAGATTTTAAACTTTTTATTCCTGGTTAGGTTAGCCAAAGGTTTATCTATTTTAATGACCTTTTCAAAAAACCAACTTTTTGTTTTGTTGATCTGTTGTATAATTCTTTTATTTTCAATTTCATTTAATTGTGCTCTAATTTTGGTTATTACTTTTCCTCTACTGGGTTTGAGGTTGGAGTGCTCTTTCTTTTCCAGATGATTGAGATGTCGCAATAAGTTGTTAACTACCTCTCTTTACATTCTCTTAAGCAAGGCTTGCAGTGCTATAAATTTCCCTCTTAGGAATGCCTTTGTGGTCTTCCAGTGGTTCTAATAATTTGTGTCTTTATTGTCATTTTGTTCCAAACAATATGGCAATTTCCTTATTAATCTTATGTATGACCCAGCTATCATTCTGCGTATGGTTATTTAACTTCCATGTTTTTGTATGAGTATGCAGATTTCTGTTGTTCCTGAGTTCAATTTTTATTCCATGGTGGTCAGAGAAGATGCAAGGAATAATTTATATTCCTTTAAATTTACTGAGGTTAGACTTGTGACCTAAGATGTGATCAATTTTGGAGTATGTTCTGTGTGCTGATTAGTAGTATGTGTATTCAGTTTTATTTTTGGATGAAATGTTCTGTAGATGTCTGCTAATTCCAAATGTTAGATGGTTAGGTTTAAATCTAAATTTTCATTGCTCATCTTCTTATTGGAGGATCTATCCAATACTGCCAAAGGAGTGCTAATATCTCTGACTATTATGGAGCCAGAGGAAATCACATTGCTCATGTCTGTTAGAGTTTCTCCTAAAAATTGAGGTGCATTCTGGTTAGGTGCATAAATATTAATAATTGAAATCTCATCATTTTGAGTATTACCCTTAACAAATATGAAGTGACCATTCTTATTCTTCCTTACTTTTGTTGGTTTAAAGTCTATTGTGTCTACAAATAAAATTGCAACTCCTGCTTTTTCCTGATTACCATTTGCCTGAAATATGGATGACCATCCTTTCACCCTGAGTCTATATTTATATTTAATGTAAGATGTGACTCTTGTATGCAACAAATATCTGGCCTGAGTTTTTGTATCCAGTCAGCTAACCTGTGCTTTGTTAGAGGACAGTTTAAGCCATTCACATTAATGGAGAATATTGATAAGTCTGGTAAAATTTTGTGTATTGAGTTATTTGCAATTCCAGTGGACATTTTTAATCCTTTCACCACTGTGGAAGTTGGAGTTTGATCAAAAGTTTCTGAGAGAGTTTACTTTTGTGGTAGAGGATTGGGCTTGTCATTATGGATGATGGGTCTTAGAATATCCTGAAGAGCTGGTTTGATTATGGCAAATTTCTTCAACATATGAATGTCATTAAAGTATTTAATTTCTGCATCATAAATGAAACTCAGTTTAGCTGGATACAGGATCTGGGGTTGAAAGTTATTTTGCTTTAGGAGATTAAAAGTCAATGACCACCCTCTTCTGGCTTGAAATGTTTCAGCAGAGATCTGCAGTCATTCTAACATTCTTCACTTTGTAAGTAATTGATTTCTTACGTCTGGCTGCTTTCAGAATTGTCTCCTTCATATTAACTTTAGCAAAGTTAATTATAATATGTGTGGGGGATGCCTTATTCAGATTGAGTCGTGCTGGGGTTCTGAAGCTGTCTGCTATCTGAATTTCATAATTTCTCGACATGTCTGGAAAATTCTCTTTCATAATTTTATGGAGAAGTGCCTCTGTGTCTTGCAAGGCTATGACATCATTTTCAGGGATTCCAGTGAGGCAGATATTAGCCTTGTTTGAATTATCCCAGTGCTCTCTGAGAGAATGATTCATTTTGCTCTCCATTTCTCTTCCTCTTAGAGAGTTTTTGAGTGTTCAAAGGCTTTTTCTTCATTGTCAGCAATCCTTTCTTCTGCTTGTTGCACTCTGTTACTGAGGGATTCTACTGTATTTTTCAGATCTTTGAGTGCTGCAAATTCTTGCTTCACTGCATCAAAATCTTTGGTGGTCTTGTCTTTAAATTCGTTAAAATCTTGTGACAACTTTAGAATTTCTTCTCGAATTTCTAATTCTGACTTTTGAATTTCTCCTCAAATTTCTAATTTCAAAATTTCCTTCATTCTACTAATCTTCTTTGCAGTCCAACATCTGAATTCGATTTCTGACATCTCGGCCGGCTTTTTGTGAATGGGATCTTCAGTTACATCTGCCATATTTTTCCTTGGGGGGTTGATCTATTCTGCTTATTCATGTTACCAGAGTTTTTCCTCTGATTCCACTTCATGATTGTTTTACACCTTTTGATTTTTCCCCTGGAGCTTTTTTGGAGACCCGTACAGTGCTATGACCTGAGAAACTGGGGACCTGTGTGGTGTGGTGGAGCTAAGTGGTTCTGTCTTGTTTTCAGCTGGTCTCTGTTTGACCCTTGTGAAACAGTTACTCTGGGTTGAATTATCAGCTGTGGAGAAATACCAGCAATGAAGTAACCCCACCCCCCCACAGGCAACAGTTGGAATAGGAAAATCAAACTTTCCTGCAACCACACACCCAGGGCACCACTTGAATATTCCTCGGGCAATTGGTTCAGTTCAAAAGGTCCAAATCAACTGTCTCAGTCAGCATCTTTCTCAGGTGGGAGAGTTTAAAAGGTCTCTGGCAACTGGATCGCATGTGTTCAGTGAAAACTCAAATATGACTTTCTCCAGTGCTCCGTGATGCCAGAAGGACCCACCCAGCAAATAGATGAGTCTGGGAAGGTTGATGTCTGCTTCCCCACCTTGCACCTCTGTCACAACCAGTCACTGATAGCCACACAGGGCTGTGACCTAGTTGCCTATATTGAACAAATACTCCAGGGGTTCCCACCTGCCTGAATCACAAGGAATCTATTTCTGCTCAGCCAGACCACTGTGCTCAGGCTCTATCCAGCAGGGGGAGGTAAGGCTTCACAACCTCGGGTGCTTGATGGAGGGTAGGGGGTGTTCACTCAGTTCCAGCTCCACCTGATTGATGCTACTGACAGAACAGAACAGAACAACCTTGCGGGAATTTGTTTTTGTCCCTGCTAACTTCCCCTGAAGAAGAGAAGCTGTTTTGAGTTCCCAGAGCCTGTGCCTCAGGCCGTGTCTTTGCTCCTGCAGGTTTATATTTGGTTACCTGTCAGTTCTAGCCTCCTTCCTTCCTTTGTCTACAGGCTGATGATCCCCTGAGGCCCAGTGCGTCTTAGGCTCAGTAAAGTGGTCCTCTTGTTCAGCCCCACAGTGAGAATTTCCCGGATCTTTGTATGCATTTTCTTGTCCCTGTGCTCCACCCAGTCCTGTATCACCTCAGGCAAACCCTTTACTCATAGGGCCTGCGTTTCCATCCCAGATCTGTTCCATGGTGGTTTCCACCTAAGAAGATGCCTGGCCTCCTCTGGTTGCCCAGGGAGATAGGGGGTTTGGCTTTGGAATATCCCAGAGTGAGCCCTATTGTTGCCAAAAACGGCTGCTGCTCTGCACCTCAGAGTGCTGCCACTCCTGTGTGGTTCCCTCTCAGCCGACCATACTCTCCTCACTCCTGTGTTGCAGAATCAGCACTGACCTTCTGCAATCTAGGCCCTTTCCCCACCACCTCAAGAAATCACCCAAGAATCTGGACTCCTGGGGGACAGGCCTCCAGACATCAGAGTGAGAGTGGAGGGGAGTGCTGTGAGCTCAGAATTGCAGGTAGATAATATATACAGTTTTATACAATTTTATGCCTTGCAGGATAATGCTGTGGCACCCTAGTAGGGGAGGTAGGTTCAGTTTTTAGAGGGTATCTCCCATGGAGTGTAGAAGGAGGACCTTTGAACTCTGCTCATTTGTTTGTGGGGCTCTCTGAGCTGTTCTCATGAGGGAGGGGACTCCCATCAGCTTGGTGATGGATTTTGTACCTTTTGTTTGTATCTTTGTGGTCACAGCTCACCTCCATGGTGTTGATGTGCGTTCTTCAACCTTGTCTTTTGCTGAAGCTCTAATGCACCATGTTACTTGCTAAATTTCTGTCCTTTAACTCTTTTTCTGGACGGGAGTCTCTGTGGAAAGGTGACTTCAGTCAGCCATCTTGTCTCAGCCCTCCCAGCTGTTTTCTAGTTCTGGTTGTCATTGTTGTTTGGCAGGATTTGGCCTGGATTTGAGCCTGCAAGCTCTGGTGTGTGTGCCTGGTGCCCTGGAAGTTGGGCTATGGGTGCTGATTCAGCCCCTCCCCTTATGGTTGCTGAGAGTGCTTACATCAGACTATTCAAGTTTTTGTGTTTCTGTGTGTCTGTGTGTGTTTGATTGTTTTTGTTTTTGATTGCTTGTTTGTGTGTCTGTTTGTGTGTGTGTCTTATTCTTTTATTGTTTGTCTGTTCATTTTGTTTCAATGTGCCTTGTGTTATACTAAAAATTCTGTTTGGCTATTTTTCTTAACTTCAAATTTTACATTCAGTAAGAGCAAAGGGGAGTGGGGGATGATAGCCAACTGAAGACATCTTTCACCAGAAGCTCCTATCCAGAGGAAGAGATAACGCCCAGAATGAGCCCAACAAAGCTGAAGGGCAGGGGCCCAGCTGAGAGAAGAGATTGATAATTGCATGTCTTCTCTGCTGAGGCAAGGTGCAACAAATTTTATGAAACAAATTTTAGGTACATAACCCACTCCAGAGAGTATGTGTGTCTGTTCTGTTCTCCCAAAAGTTGCTTGCTCTTGTGCTGTGAGATCTCCACTATATAGCAGTGAATCTGAGGTCCTCTTCTCTCACTCCACAGGAATGAGTTTCTGGAAGCTGGGACTTTTTCTCCAGAGAGTCCCTGCTGTGAGCTTGGTCATTCTTCTGTCTGGGATGAAGGTTGAACAAATATTTTCCCTACCACTTTGAACTCCCAGTCCATGCTTCCCCTTGACCTGGCAGTCCAGAAACCCAACACCTGCAGAGACCAGAACATTCTTGGTTCTTTGTTAAGACTGGGCATTGTATGGTCTGAGGAAGTGCAGCTACGCTGTAACTGTGAATCTGGTAACAGTGCATAAAGACACAGGGGGGAAGGTGTCTGGCTTGGCTCTGAGAAAGAGCAACTCAGTAGCATCAGAGGCTTAGGTCTCTGTATAATGGGGGGAGTCTTGGGAACTGCTGAGGCATGGTAATCTGAGTGGAGACACCTCTATAGAGCAATTCCACCAGGGTCAAATTTTGGAAATACACCTCTCCAATTCTGTGGACTTATGAAGGGAGCTAGATCTCACATTGCAGGGATATCAGAGGAGCAGAGTGGCAGGGGAAGGGGCATGATCTCTGAGGGGAAAGGAAAACATTTGCTGCTTTGTTAACCTTTGGTTTAAAATGAGCTCAAGTGGAACACTACCCAGTTTGCATTGAGCATTCAAGGTAATCAGACTTCAATTCCCCCAGCCAGCTGGTGGCAGATTATGGTCACTTGGCCAACAAGGCCTTGACTTCCTCTGACTCTGGCAGGCCCTAATCCCTGGTGCATTTTCTCATTCGAGGGAACTTGACCACAGCCCCATGGCGGACCAGTGCCTGGGTGTGATGGAGGTGCAAGATGGGGAAGATGAAACCAGCCCCCCTGGACTATTTTGCCTGGCAGGTCTTTCTGACTCTACAGAACAGTGGAGAGAGTTAAACTTGAGATGCCTGTGGACCAATGCTGCCTAGATGCTGAAGACCTTTTGAACTCTCCCACCTAATTGATGTTTCTGTTGACCAGGACAATTGGTTTGGAACACTTAACCTCGGTCCTGGTTGTATTGTTGGGGGAGTGTGGGATTCTACTCCTCCAGTTGTCACTGGGGGGCAAGTGAGGTATCTTAGTTGCTTATATATCTCCACAGCTGAAATTTTAGACTAAATCCACTGATTCACTAAAATTGGACAGAACTAGCCAAAAACTGTTCTGAGCCATCTAGCGCCTCATACAAAGAAGGGCCTCAGAGTTTCAGGCTTCAGTACTGTATGGGACCTTTGTAAAGCTCAAGGGTAAAAGCCACAATCACCGGTCCCAGTTCTTTGGTAAAGGGCTAGTTAATTACAACTCTAGGAGCCCTCAATTCAATTTCACCTTACCAGCTTCTCTATTCAAATGGTGAAAAATAATCATAGGGCAGAATCAGTGGAAAAACTCTGGCAACATGAATATTCAGAGTAGATCAACTTCTCCAACTAATGACAAGGCAGACACAACAGAATACCCCATTCATAAACAAATGGCTGTAATGTCAGAAATCAAATTCAGAATTTGGATTGCAAATAAGATTAACAGAATGTAGGCAAAGTTGTAATTAGAAATTCAAGGAGCAATTCAAAAGTTGTCCCAAGACTTCAATGAATTCAAAGACAAAATCACCAAAGATTTTGACACATTGAGGCAAGAACTTGCAGCCCTCAAAGATCTGAAAAACACAGTAGAATTGCTGAGAAACAGAATGCAGCAGGCAGAATAAAGGATCTCTGACATTAAAGACAAAGCTTTTGAATACTCCCAAATGCTCAAAAAGGAGGAGAAGTGGAGAGCAAAAATGGATTGTTCCCTGAAAGAACTGTGGGACCACTGCAAAAGAGTGAACATTTGGCATATAGGAATCCCTGAAGGAGAAGAGGATGGTCTGAAATGCAAAGATACTCTACTTCAAGAGATTATTGAGGAGAACTTCCCAAGTATGGTAGAAGATACTGAAATTTAGATAGAAGACTGTTTCAGAACCCCAGCATGACTCAATCCAAATAAAACGTCTTCTAGACACCTTGTAATTAACTTCGTCAAAGTTAATATGAAGGCCAAAATCCAGCAAGGAACCAGATGTATGAAAATCATAACCTACAAGGGGAAGGTTACTAGAATGACTGCAGGTATCTCAGCTCAAACTTTTCAACCAGAAGAGGATGGTCATTGATCTTCAATCTTCTGAAACAAAACAACTTGCAGCTAAACTGAGTTTCATTTATGACAGAAAAGTTAAATACTTTAATGACATACACATGTTGAAGAAATTTGCCATAACCAAATCAGCTCTTCAGGATATTCTCATACCCATTCTCCATAATGACAAGCATAATGCTCTACCACAAAAGTAAACTCATTCTGAAACTTGTGATCAAATTCCAACTTCCACAGTGGTGAAAAGATTTAAAATGTCCACTGGACTTTTGAAAAACTTGACACCTAAAATATTACGAGGCTTATCAATACTCTCAATTAATGTGAACAGCTTAAATTGTTCTCTTAAAGGGGCACAGGTTAGCTGATAAGATACAAAAACTCAGGCCATATATCTCCTGCATACACGAATCTCATCTTAACTTAAAGGATAAATATAGAGTCAAAGTGCAGGGATAGAAATTTGTAATCCAGGCAAATGGAAATTAGATAAAAGCAGAGGTGGCAATTTTATTTGCAGAAACATTAGTCTTTAAACCAACAAAAGTAAGGAAAGACAAGGATGGTTGCTTCATATTTGTTAAGGGAAACACTCAATATGATGATATATCAATTGTTAACAATTATGCACACAACCAGAATGTTCTTCAGTTGATAAGGGAGACCCTAAAATACATGAGCAATTTAATATCTTCTAGCACCTTAATAGTTGGAGATTTTAACACCCCTTTGGCAGTGTTGGATAGATTCTCCAATAAGAAACTACGCAAATAAATTTTGGACTTAAACTTCACCATACAACAAGTGAATGTAACAGACATCTATAGAACATATTATCCTAATAAAACTGAATACTCATTCTTCTTATCAGCCCATGGGACCTCCTTCAAAATTGATCACATCTTAGGTCACAACTTCAGCAAATTTAAAAGTATAGAAATTATTCCTTGTATTTTCTTGGATCATCATGCAATAAAATTTGAACTCACTAATAACCAGTATCTACATACTCATACAAAGTCATGGAAACTAAATAACTTTATGCTGAATAATAGCTGGGTCATAAATGAGATTAAGAAGAAAATTGCCAAATTTTTTAAACAAAACAAAATAATAATAATAAATAAAGGCAAGAATTATCAAAACCTGTGGGATACTGCAAAGGCAGTCCTAAGAGGGAAATTTATAGTGTTGTGAGCCTTCCTAAAGAAAACAGAAAAAGAGGAAGTCAATAACTTAATTGCACATCTTAAACAACTGGAAAAGGAAGAACATTTCAAACTCAAACCCAGCAGAAGAAAAGAAAAAACTATATTCAGAACAGAATTGAATTAAATTGAAAGCAAAAGAATTATGCAAAAGATCAATGAATCAAAAAGTTGTTTTTTTGAAAATTTCCACAAAATTGATAAATCTTTGGCCACCCTGACCAAAAATAGAAAACTAAAGTCCCTAATATCATCAATAAGAAATTATATGATACACAGCTATGATTTAACAATAAAAAAAAAGAAATTACAAAGGCAAAATAACAACAGACACCTCAAAAACTCAAAGAATCCTTAATGAATACTACAAAAAACTTTATTATCAGAAATTTGAAAATCTGAAAGAAATTGGTCAATACTTGGAAGCATGCCAACTTCCTAGACTTACAAAGAATTGAAAATGCTGAACAGAACTCTATCAAGTACTGAAATAAAATCAATTATACAAAATCTCCCAAAAAAGATGAGTCCATGACCAGATGACTTCACATCACTATTCTACTAAACCTTTAAAGAGGAACTAGTACCTATATTACTTAACCTTTTCCAAAACATTGAAAAAGAAGGAATACTTCCCACCACATTCTATGAAGGAAATATTCTGATCCCAAAATCAGGAACAGACCCAACAACAACAACAACAACAACAAATTATAGACCAATATCTTTAATGAACATATAGGCAAAAATATTCAACAAGATCCTAACAAACAGAATTTAGCAACATATCAAAAGAATTATACACCATGACCAAGTGGGTTTCATCCTAGGGTTTCAAGTTTAGTTCAATATTGTAAAACTATAAATATAAGACATCACTTAAACAAAACAAAAAACAAAGACTATATGATTCTATCTATACATGCAGAAAAAGCTTTTGACAATATCCAGAATCCTTTTATGATCATAACACTTAAGAAAATAGGTATAGAAGGGACATTTCTTAAACTGATAGAGGGCAACTACAGTAAACCCACAACCAATATCAAATTGAATGGAGTAAAATTGAAAACATTTCCACTCAGATCAGGAACCAGGCAAAGTTGTCCATTGTCTTCACTGCTTTTTAATATTGTAATGGAAGTCTTAGCCAGCACAATAAGGCAAGAGAAGGTGATCAAGTATATCCAAATAGGTTCAGAGGAGATCAAACTTTTACTCTTCACAGAAGATATGATTTTATACCTGGAAAACCCCAGGAACTCAACCACAAAACTCTTATAATTGATCAAGGAATATAGTAGCATCTCAGGATACAAAATCAATACTCACAAATCAGTAGCTTTTATATATACCAATAATAGTCAAATTGAAAAAAAAACAGTCAAGGATTCTACTCCATTTACAGTTGTGCCAAAGAAGATAAAATATTTTGGTATTTACCTAACAAAGGATGTGAAAGATCTCTATAAAGAGAGTTATGAAACTGTGAGAAAATAAATAGTTCAAGATGTTAACAAATGGAAAAACATACCATGCTCACCTTTGGGAAGAATCAACATGGTTAAAATGTCCATATTACCCAAGGGAATTTACAAATTTAGTGCAATCCCTACCAAAGCACCACCATCATACTTTAAAGATCTGGAAAAAATAGTACTTTGTTTTATATGGAACCAACTTTTTGATATGTTGCTAAATTCTGTTTGTTAGGATCTTGTTGAATATTTTTGCATATATGTTCATTAAAGATATTGGTCTATAATTTGTTGTTGTTGTTGTTGTTGTTGGGTCTGTTCCTGATTTTGGGATCAAATAGCCAAGACATCACTAAAAAATAAAAACAACTTAGGAGAAATTATGCTACCTGACTTCAAACTATACTATAAATCTATAATGATCAAAACAGTATGGTATTGGCACAAAAATAGAGAGGTGAATGTATGGATCAGAATTGAGAACCAACAGATGAATCCAGACACTTATCATTATTTGATCCTTGATAACCCCATCAAAGTTATAAATTTGGGAAAATATTCCCTATTTAACAAATGGTGCTGGGAGAATTGGCTGGCAACTTATAGAAGACTGAACATTGACCTGAATCTTTCACCATTAACAAAAATTGACTCACACTGCACAAAAGATTTAAAATTAAGACATGAAATTGTAAAGCTCCTTGGAGAAAGTGCAGGAGAAACACTTGAAGAAATTGGCCTGGGAGAATACTTTATGAGAATGGTGCCCCGGGCAATTGAAACAACACCAAAAATACATTACTGGGATATGATCTAACTATAAAGCTTCTACACAGCCACAAATATAGCAAGTAAAGCAAGCAGTCGGCCCTCACAATGGGAGAGGATATTTGCGGGTTATGCCTCTGACAAAGGTTATACCTCTTGATAACCAGAATCCATAGAGAACTCAAACTTATTAATGAAAAAAAGAGCAAGTAATCCCATTTCATTGTGGGCAAGGGACTTGAACAGAAGCTTCTCTGAAGAAGATAGGTGCATGGCCTACAGACACATCAAATAATGCTCATCATCTTTAATCATCAGAGAAATGCAAATCAAAATCTGTTTGAGATATCATCTAACTACCGTAAGAGTGGCTCACATAACAAAATTCCAACACTACAGATGTTGGCATGGATGTGGTGAAAAGGGAACACTTTTGCATTGTTGGTGGGAATGCAAACTAATATGTCCCTTTGGAAAGAAGAATGGGGAATACTCAGGCATCTAAAAGTAGACCTTCCATTTGATCATGCAATTTCTCTGCTGGGTGTATAGCCAAAGGACCAAAAATCACTTGACAACAAAGACACTTGCACCAGATTTTTCATTGCAGCTCAATACATAATAGCAAAGCCATGGAATAAGCACAAGTTCCCATCAAACCATGAATGGATTAACAAATTGTGGTAGGGCGGTGTCTGTGGCTCAAAGGAGTAGGACACCAGCTTTATATGCCAGAGATGGCAGTTCAAACCCAGCCCCAGCCAGAAACTGAAAAAAAAAAAAAAGCAAAAAACAAATTGTGGTATATATATCATGAAATATTATGCAGCCTTAAAAAAGATGGAGACTTTACCTCTTTTCCATTTACACAGATGAAGCTGGAACATATCCTACTTAGTAAAGTATCTTAAGAACGGAAGAAAAAATATTCAATATACACAGTAAGATTATGAAACCAATTTACAATCACTCACACTTTCATATGAAGAATAGATCACAACTATGGCCTAAGATGAAAGAGGGACCAGGGGTGGATTGTAGAGTAGGGCGAGGTCAGATTGAGAGAAGGTGAATGGTGAAATCACACCTATGGTGCATAATGCAAGTATACATGCTGGATCTATTAAGTATAGAGTATAAATGTATTAACACAATGATTAAGTAAGTGAGGTGAGGTATATATTAGCCAGTGTGATGTAAACACTCCTAATTCTTTATGAAATCTACACATTGTACCACATAAATGCATTAATGTATACATGATCTATGTGTTTATCATTTAATAAAAAAAAAGATTGCCATAAAAAAGAAAAACCTTAGTATCTGTAGAATATGAACAAATTGCCAAAAAAAGAGAAAAGAATCTAAGAAAAAATAAGAGAAAGTAAATAAATAAATAGATTTATAATAATCCATACATATAAAATGAATGCATATCAATACATTGCCTGGACACCAGTTTGTGCTCCAAGAACACAGGAAAAAAGAGTATAAAGATATACAATGTGATGTATTGCTTAGATACCAGGTGGCACACTAGGGTTAGGAAACACAAAAACATGCATGCTGACTCTTCTATATAACATGAAGCCAGAAGCCATTATCTATTTGCCAAAGAGACTCACTTTCTTCTTTCTGATTTATTTGCCCTCAATCAGAGCTTGGTTGCTTTTCTAGCATTCAATCCCTACAGTGTTGAGAAGCCAAAGCTCTTGCTAGACTTCTTAGGAGACATGTCTCAACCTTCCAAACAATATGCCTTAGCCACAAATGGGCTTTCTGAGGTATTAGAGAGCTGCCAATCTCACTCCAAGGGTGGCTACCCAAGCTCAGCAGGCATGACCTAGTTGGCAAGGTACTGGGAGTCTGCAGGCTGTTCCTCTTGGGTGGCCATCTCACAATGGCAGCATCCTGCTAGAAGCCAAATTGATGAGAGTTCCATGCCACTCAGTGGTTCAATTTGGTCAAATTCACTCTCTCACTTAAGCCCTTCTAAGGCAGCTAGCTCCAGCAAAATAAATAAATAAATAAATAAATAAATAAATAAATAAATAAAATATATATATATGAAAGTCCTTCTCTGTCTATAGCACCCCACCAGAGGGTTGGCTGAATTCTGCTTACACCCACGCATTTACCTTCCTTGCCATTCTTTTTTATTGCTCCTGTCCTCCTCCTTGGTTCCTGAAATCCCCTGTTGTTTCTATTATCCCTGGAGTGATCTTTTAGGTCAGGACACCTCAGCCAGACCTTTCCCTTGTCTCACTATGAATGGCTGCTGATGAAATTTCTCTACTCTGTCATTTTGCCTATCTTTTTTAGTTTTGATGACAGCCATTCTAACAGGTATGAGGGGAAATCTCACTGTGGTTTTGTTTTCATTTCCCATTTATCTATTTAGGAAATCCTGTGATTTTTATTTTTAATTCTGTTAATGTAATACATAACATTAATTTATTTTTAT
Organism: Loris lydekkerianus; assembly: GCA_963574355.1. Taxonomy (NCBI): domain Eukaryota; kingdom Metazoa; phylum Chordata; class Mammalia; order Primates; family Lorisidae; genus Loris; species Loris lydekkerianus. Next base: position 24,930 of record CAUYPK010049897.1, on the reverse strand, counting down.
ATGTTGATCTAAGGAATAAATTCCACTAGGCCATGGTGTATGGTTTAATGTGCTATTGAATTTGACTTTATAGTGTTGAGAATGTATGCATCTATACCTATCAGGTATATTGCACTTTTGTCTCCCTTTTTTCTCCATTCTTTCTCACTTTCATTCAGTAGTAATTTCCTCCTTATTTTTAGTGCTAGACATGGCAAGGAATGAACAGTAAACTTTTCCATTGTAAAGCAAACTTTTATTAGAACATTTGTTCACAATATATACCCCTTTTTATAACTCTGAACCAAAACTCACCTATTTTCTGTGCTTTAATACTTTTATTTTTAAAAAATATACCACCACCAAGATTGAGTGGAGGGGGCAAGGATAAGAGAGATAAAGGGAGAGTGTCCAGGAAGCCAGAGGAGGAGGAATGCTCCAAGCCACATTAAAATGAGTTGTATTTATTTTTTCATGGGGGGAAAGGGTGTACCCCATAACTAACACAGTAATAAGGATACATAATTACATTTATTAGTATGACTGAAGGCTCTCACTGTGTTTGAAATCAGCACAATGAAAGTCATAATAGTGCAGTAAATTAATGTTTATGCAGTTCAGTCTAGTCCATTAGGCAAGATGGTGCAAGAAGTCATTTAAATTAAAAGTGTCCTATTCTTACTTAAATGGCTAGCAGACATGGAGAACACTGTAGTGATGAATGGACAGTGCATTCTCCATGAGGCTATAAAAATGTTTTGTCAAATGGAACACTGTCAAATGCTGAAAGGGGCATCACAATGGATCTTTCTCTTTTGTAGGTATGAATGCTGGATTCAACTATTTCAATAGGCAGGATGTGGGTTCTTCTGCTAGGAATTCCAACCCAAATTCACTTTCTCTTGAAATATATACAGATTGTTTGTAGTAGCTGCAGCAATGATATTTTCCTTGGGGTGCCAGACTGTATGAAGAATTTTCTTGTTGAAATCCAGTTTGTCAATACATATTTCATCTTTCTTTCTCTTCCTGCTTGCATATACTTTGTGTTGCCTCAAAACTGTAAAGGTTTATTGTTTTTCCATGATATTTCTAGGGCTATTCTTGCTTTGTGTTCCTTTCAAGCATTCTGAAGAAATTATTGCACAATCCAGTCATGAAAACACTATCAGATCCATTCCAACAACATTCAAATTTGTCAAATAAGCAGTCATTTTCATACAGTGAACATAGTTCATTTCTGAGGTATTTGTGTATCTGGTATGTTTCCACAAGCCTATTTTCCATATTTAAGTCCAAAATTTTGGTGGACAAATAGACTGTAGCCATCATATATTAATTACTATGGCTGAATTTTACATCTAAAATGAAGGTGATCCCAGAAAAAATACCTGTTATCTTCAGGTTCTTCAATTTAGATTGCCTGTCACAGAGATCAAATGACCTCATGTCACATAAAAAAAATTGTTCCTTTACTCTTGTTGTATACATATGTGTTACAACTGTCCATATTGAATTCCATTGCTATAATCACCTCTATAACTTCCATATTGGCAGGCTTGATATCCACAATGTTAGAAATACTGTTTGTAATTTCCAGATGCCAAACATTAATCTTCAAATCTTCTGTAGGTAAATATGTTTCATAATTACTATTAAAAATTTCATTGTAGACAGGAGAGTTGAACTGAAGTTTCTCTGAAGAAGAGAGGTTCATGGCCTACAGACACATGAAAAAATGCTCATCATCCTTAATAATCAGAGAAATGAAAATCAAAACCACTTTGAGATATCATCTAACTCCAACAAGAGTATCCCACATAACAAAATCCCAAAACTACAAATGTTGGTGTAGACATAGAGAAAAGGGAACACTTCTGCACTGCTGATGAGAATGAAAGCTAATACTGTATATACTCAAGTATAAGCCGAGTTTTATTGGCACAAAATTTGTGCCAAGTTTGGGTTTTTCGGCACAAATTTTGTGCCGAAAAACCTCGGCTTATACTCGAGTATATACGGTATTTTGTTCCAAATAGTTACCAATTTGTCCCAATTCATTTTATGAAATAATCACTCCTTTTTTCCAAGGGTGTGTAACTCTTTTTGGGGAAATACTGAAATTAGGTATAAGATGGAGTGAGTGTGAGCCTGAATCTGAGTCCTGGCTTTAATAATTTACTAGACTTATACTAGTCACTTAACTGCTCTATACTTTGGTTTGCCAACCTGTAAAATAGAGGTAATAACAGTACTTCTTTCACAGAAATATCGTAGGCATTAAACCAGAGAATGCTTAGCACCCTGTCTAGCACCAAATAAACATGTACTCACAGAGTATTAATCATTTCTATAATGGTGGTGTTTTAGGGTTGCTATTTGGTTAAGCAATTTTTTCATTGTAACAAAAATTTGGTGGGAAAGATATATGCTTTATGACCATATAATTCAAATGGGTGACCTATTTTAGAATTTTGATTCTCTTTATCTGTTTTCTTTAAAATTAATTTTTTCCTTCATAATGGCTTTCTTTTTTAAAATTAGAGAGTCTTTGTTTTAGTTGCTGATTTCCGCAGCAAGTATGTTCTTTGATATTTTGTAATAACCCTGGAGCACCATACAGAAAGATTAATACAACTCTAATCTTTAAAAATCTCCTTTCCTTAGAGTTTGTTGATTAAATAGGCCGTTAGCAGCGTATTAATCCATTGAATGATTTTCTACATGATAAGACAGAAGATCATTGCAGGTGGCCACCTTAGTTTGTGTAGCCAAATCATAGAGTGAATGTCTTGGTGTTTTTAGTGATTGAGGCTATAAATTATGTGAGAAAATAGAACACAAATTACCAGATATTTTTAAAATATGGAGAATCCACAGACACCAAATGTATTCATGGGTTTAAATATATCTTTGTACATGGGAACAATAGGTGAGAAGAATGAACGGTCTAATCCAGCTGTTCCCCGCAGTTGGCAATTGAAATTGAATGCAGCTCTTAGAAGATGCATTTCCAAAGCAACTGAATGTGCTTTTTCTATAAGTGTCTGAAGCAACAATAGAACATGTGAATGAAATCATATATGATATAACAAGAGGTCTTTGGTTTAAGGTTTGGTTGCATTTTGATTACAGTTTTTATTATTGTACCTCTCAGAAAAAGAAACAATGTATTTCTTCTTACAGTACTGAAAAAAACTAATTTCTCTGTGAACACAATATTTTGATTTATCTTTTTGATTTCTAATCAAACGGCTTTCTCAACTCTGAGCATTTATATGCTGGTTCTATGGTTTTCAATTAAAAACTTAAAAGGAAACTGTATTGACTATAAAGGAAGTCTGGTTAGGCCAGGTGCAACTGAAAAATCCAGGAACTCCAATGCTAATTTGACTACTAAACATTCTTGCATGATACAGAATCTTGCAAATCAAATCTAAGGCTTATAGGAGAAAGAAAACATTCTTCGGCTATTTCCATTTAAATGCCATTTTATGGGATTTTAATCTAAAATACTAAAAAACTTGGGACTTTTATTTTTAAAAAACATGAGACGTCTTCTTGTGTTCTTGAAATAGTCTTATAGAAAATTATAGTTGTAGCTCAAAAATGAAAACCTTTACTAAGCACAGAGTTGATTTGGACCTCTATGTTGATGAGCTTGTTTAGAGCATCAGTCTACTGAAAGTTATCAATAGAGATGTTGGTCAGTAAATTAGTCTTTGGTTTGTTTGTCAGCTGTCCTTTCAGGTAATTTAAGATACTTAGAGGAAGACTGTTTTAACAGGCTCCAGCTGATACTTTCTTTTCATAAATTCTTTTTCACTTAATTGGATTGCATTCATTTGCAAACGTTTGTTCCTGCTATGTATTGATACAAGACTTTAAGCTGCTAGGATAAGCTACTGTTTTTAAAGTAAGCTACCTTATTTTGAATGTATGATTTAGAATATTGCGTGGTTGAGGTTCTGTATTTTTCTTTCTTCATTCTACTGATACACTGATCTTCCATTTGATTGTATACTTTTTTTATTCTGTATTTTACTTGTGGCTCACATTTCTGAAATAACCATAATAGTGATTCTCTCATTAGCGATAACCTTTCTGTAAGTTTTGTAGACTCCAAAGAGAAACCTTTTTTTTAAGAAAGTAAATTTTATTTTGTATATTAAAAATATACAACTTGATGTTATAGGATGCATATAGATAGTAAAAAGGGTACTGTAATCAAAGTGAAAGCTTATAGAATTAGATTATATATGGTTCCAAATTCAAAGACAAAGGAAAAAAATTATTGACTGGACAGTTGCATTTGGAAATTATTCGAATATACAAAAACAGAAACTTCTCTTTCCTCATTTTACTTTTTGCCTTCTTCATTTGATTTACTATTGACTTTCTGAAATACCATTTTGAAAATTGAGAGTGGAATTTCTTCAAGATCAGTAGGCAGTGTGACAGTGAATTGACAGTGAATAGAGTTTTTAAAGGTCCTGCTAAATCTTTTTCTATTACATTAGTCTGACGAATAAAGAATTTGGTAGACTGGCCATCAGTGTATTTTTCTACCCTAATAAATCCAGACTCAACAGAACAGAGGGGAAACTCTCTCTGGGCAATTTAATAATTAATTGCTTATACATCTTAAGTGTTTGTTCTTTAGGAAATAGGCTGCATTTTAGGGTAGGGGTTATATTGTCTTTAGGCTATGTAGCCAGAATCTGCAGTAAAAAATTCCAACTGTAACACTTACTAGATGTATGACTTTGGGCAGTAACTTTTGTAAGCCTCAATTTCATTATCTGTAAAGTGGGGATAATTCTAATAATATCTTATAGGATTATTTGCTTTCATGAAAGAAGTGAATAAATGCTTAGCACAGTGTCTAGTACTGTTGCATAGTGAGTGTTCAGCAAATACAAGCGATTATTACTGTTAAATAGATTTAATTTTTGCTTTTCTGTATGGTATTATGTATACTACTTAATTTAAAAAATTATAATACCTTTGCTTCCAATGCATATTTATTATAGGTGATATATTTTGGGCTTTACTGAATTGTGTCAAATATACATTGCTCTCAGATAATGTTGCTTTATGAGAAGAATACAGCACACCTTGGATTGAAAACTGTCTTTGTAATGGTAATGAAGTCATGTGTCATAAAAGGCGCTTAAAGATATTGAGAACTGTAATTTGTGGTTATCTATAGTCTATCTAAAGTCTATTAAATTCTTTTTAGATACAGATGTAGTAACCTTTTGTACTAGGCATATGAGTCCCTATTTAATGCTAAGTGGGCACAATTGAGTGATTTTTCATATATTTGGCCTTTTGTTTATACTATCTGAAAGAACTGACAAGAAATATTTTCTTCTTGAAATGTCTCAAAATATCCCTCACTTAAAAGGTTTTTATGAATTTCTGACTTGATAGTTTTGGATGTTGGAACCCTAAAACATTTGTCAGAAATGTGCATTGGTATTGCGAGCTCACTTTGCTACTGAGATTACAAAATCACAACCCTAGTTCCTTGCTTGAGGAAATTGGATGCTATAGTTTTATATTTCCTTGCCACTGTTCTGTAAGAAATTTAGGAAGTTTCTTGGATCATTGATTACTATTGGAATCTTGGGGTTTGTTCATAAATATTGCTTCCTAGGGGTTCACAGAATTTCAGAATTGGAAAATTACTACTATTCTCATTTTACTCTTCTCATTTAATTCTGTTAAATAATTTCCAGAGTTGGGATCCAAGGATAAAAGTCAGAATAAATCATCTCTTAGGCATTTTCAAGAGGGTTTTTTGCTATAGTAAAAACCTTATACTGCATCTTTGGTAGGAATTGATTGGAGATTTTTCTGGAATGGTAGGTATTCAATTGGCTATCTGGTTTTAAGACTAGACTTAGATTGAGGTATAAGAAGTCACAGATTTCAATATGGCCATGGCAGGTAGGCAGATGACATAAATTAGTAAAGCTGGCCAAAAAGCATCTGTGGTAGATTGGAGACTATGAGGTCTATCTTCAGGGCCTGCCAGTTGTGGCCTAGTATAGACTTACTGTTGCCAAAAAGGTCTTAAATTTCAAGAAATACTAGTAAATGAGGATTATATAAAATCATCTGATTTTTAAATGTTGGCAACTGAATCAGCTAGGAATAACTTTGGCTACAAGTAATAGAAAACCAAGTTTAAACTATAGTAGGAATAATTTTCTAGCAAGAAATCTGAAGATATGTTGTCCAGGACTAACTGAGCAGCTCAACAATACCATAAGGATTCAAGTTCATCATATATTTCTGTTTTGCCATTAATAGTATATTAATTTTGCTATTTTCTTCTTTATGCTAGTCTCCACATAAAAGATGGCTGCTGTAGCTCTAGACAGTACATCCATGTTCAGGAAAGAGTAAAAGGTACATTGTCAATAGAGGCTGTACCTTTTATTAGAAAACCAACCCCACATTCCTAGCAGATTTCTCTTTAAGTCTGTAGTCAGAACTGGGTTACATGACTACTTCTAGTGACAAGAGAGTCTGGGAAAGCAAATATATGGCTTTCCATTTTATTCATCAGTGGCAGCAAAGGAGAAGCATAGAATAGGTTTGGAAGGATCCTGTTCAATTTTATCGTTAACAACTAATGCAGAGTTAAAGAATTTTATATATATATATATATATATATTTTTTTTTTTTTTTTTTTGAGATAGTCTCTCACTTGGTCACCCTTGGTAGAGTGCTGTAGCATCATAGCTCACAGCAACCTCTAACTCTTGGGCTCAAGTGAGCCTCTTGCCTCAGCCTCCCAAGTAGCTGGGACTACAGGCGCCCACTACAATGCCTACCTGTTTTTATATTTATTTATTTATTTATTTTTAGACAGATTCTCATTTTGTTGCCCTCATTAGAGTGCTGTGACATCATAGCTCATAGCAACCTCAAACTCTTGGGCTCAAATGATCCCCTTGCCTCAGCTTCCCGAGTAGCTGGGACTATAGGCGCCTGTCACAATGCCCAGCTATTTATTTTAGAGACAGGGTCTCACTATGGCCCAGGCTGGTCTCAAACTCATGAACTCAGAGGATCCACCCATCTTGGCCTCCCAGGTGTGAGCCACCGTGCTGGGCCTAAACCCAGGTATTTTTAGAGACGGGGTCTCGCAGTAGCTTGGGATGATCTCCAACTCCTGAACTCCAGCAGTCTACCCGCCTCAACTTCCCAGAGTGCTAGGATTACAGAAGGGAGTCGCTGTAGCTGGCCTTTAAAAGAACTGTATTTTGAGAGCTAAACAGAACATATCTGTGGCCCAGACTGAGGTAGTGGGTCACCAGTTTATGTACAGTTTATATAATACCAGTATTTCCCCCTATTCCAGTAGTCTACTACTCATTACTGGCTTCTATCAATCATTTAATTAGATTGCTAAGGAACTTGAAATTAGAAAGTTTGAGTGAAAGTCCTGGTACAGAGACTTGTTAGCAGTGTAATATTGGGCAACTTTGCTTAATGTTTCTGAGCCTCCCATTGTTCAGCTGGAAAGTGGGCATATAACATCGAAATATAGCATAGTAGTTAAGTGCAGAGGTTTTGGAATCATAAAGCCTTAAGTTAGACTCCTGTCTCTGCCAAACAAGTTGTATAATCTGTGTGCTTCTTTGTCTGTAAAATGAGGCATATAAAGATTCACATAGTTTTTATGAGGACCAGGACCAGGTCAAGTTTCACCTTAGCAGGGTTCTAAAGGGACCATGTAAGGCAAAAATCAAATATATTAAAAATTATCCTTGGGAAAAAATCCCTTAAATCACCTGTAAATAATAATATACATTGTTTTGGGCATACAACTCTGTAACTGAGACTATCTGAGGTGATATGGTTTCTCTTATCTCATGTTCACTTTGTTGCATGTACTTGTTGAGTGGTATAGCAAGTAAAATCATGTGCACTATAACTTGTATTTTTATTCATGGTTATTCTCTACCCAGCACATAAAATATAATTAGCATAAATTAAGTGTTCATTTGATGCAACTCCAGAGTTAACTTTTGCTGAGATGCTTATGTGGCCCTTTTAAGTCAGGTTCAATAGATAGTAGCTGTTATTGTTACCATAGGTGTGACATGTGATGTTGAGGATGAAGAAACAGAGGTTGTCCAGGGCTTACCTTGGCTCCTGACTGTGCAACATGGACCAATGAAAATTTTTTTTCTTCCACATTAGCCAAGATTTATAACATGAATGTGGCCAAGGGAATAATGTTACAGTTTTATTGTTTTTCTTATTTATTTTTTTGAGACAGAGTCTCACTATGTCACCCTTGGTAGAGTGCTGTGGCGTCATAGCCTACAGCACCCTCCAACTCTTGGGTTTAAGCGGTTCTCTTGCCTCAGCCTCTCAAGTAGCTGGGACTATAGGCGCCCGCCACAACACCTGGCTAATACTGTTACAGTTTTAAAGATAAAGATGTAGGATTATCAATCATATTTCAAGGGAAAACTAACATAACTGCCTCCAAATGTACAGGCCAAAATTAACATGATCCTTAACAAATAATGGGCTAATTTTTATTACATTTTTCATTGTTTAAATTGTGAAGTATGTAATTCATACAGAAAAATATTATGATTATTAAATGCAAAAAATTTACTTCCTTTTAAATTTATGATATAAAAAATTTTGTTGCAAAGGACAAAGTGATATTAAGTAGAATGCAAGCTGTCAGGAATTTCTAATATTAAAATTAATCTGCAAGTCATTCTTCAAAGATGTTAGCTATTTTCAACTAAAACTACACTGATTGACAAATAGTTACAGTGTTGGCATGTATTTTTCACAAAGTCTTATACCACTGACAAAAAGTATTAATTACCTATGTAATGATACAATAATCTTTGTATACTTAATCTCTGAGTAATGTACATTTGTTGCTGAAATTTCAGGGCTTCAGTTGCTTGTGTCAGATTGTGGTGCCCAGATATAATGAATCATATATAGAGTAAGGCATAAATAAAGGTTAAGTATCTGTCCCCAACATAGCCATACAGGGAGACAATAGGCCCTCCCGTTTTCCTAGAGAAAAATTTATTTTGCACGTTATTACGGCCAGGAGTGCACACTCTGAAAGTCTGAAAGTTTTTTGAGAACAAAAATTTAAAAATAGGAATAATAGTGATAAGAAAGCTCTAAGAGCAATAATATGCTTTTGTTTAAGTGCTAATTAGGTGTTTTGTATTGAAGTAAAGTTGTCTAAACTTGTACCTTATCACTTGTTGCTTTTTATGGGGTTGTCTTGTTTTTAAACAAAGGAGGAAAATCTTGTTTAAAGGTGACTCATGTAGTGATGTATCAGGTTAGTAATGAGGTGGTGTTTCTTTGTTCTATATGAGCACTTGAAATAACAGACTGGTAACTTTCTCATAGAATTTAAGTATTATATTTGGGAATTCCTAGGAATCTGTATGTACAGGTACTTGGTTCCATGAGAGTCTTAATGATAAGAATGGCTAACTTTCACTACTGTGGCTCAGCGCCTGTAGCTTAGCAGCTAGGGTGCCAGCCACATACATTGGGGCAGGTTCGAACCCCGCCAGGGCCTGCCAAACAACAGTGACAACTACAACAACAAAATAGCTAGATGTTGTTGTGGGCACCTGTAGTCCCAGCTACTTGGGAGGCTGAGGCAAGAGAATTGCTTACGCCCAAGATTTAGAAGTTACTGTGAGCTGTGACGCCACAGCACTCTACCAAGGGCAACATAGTGAAACTCAGTCTCAAAAAAAAAAACACAAAAAAAAAACAAAGGCTCGGTGCCTGTGGCTCAAGAGGCTAAGGTGCCAGTCACATACACCTGAGCTGGTGGGTTCGAATCCAGCCCCAGGCCGCCAAACAACAATGACGGCTGCAACCAAAAAAAATAGCCAGGCATTGTGGTGGGTGCCTGCAGTCCCAGCTACTTGGGAGGCGGAGGCAGGAGAATCGCTTGAGCACAGGAGTTGGAGGTTGCTGTGAGCTGTGATGCCAGAGCACTCTACCCAGGGCAACAGCTTGAGGCTCTGTCTCAAAAAACAAAAACAAAAAAACCCTTTCACTACCATGTAACCATGGGAATTTAAGGCATGGCATTTGTAATACATGAGTTATAATTAGCTTATGCTTTTAAGTCTTTAAATAATGAGCAATCTCTCTTACCTGTGATTATTTTTCTTCTGTCTCCTGAGACTCATTTATCTGTGATTGGATGATTTATCTGTTTAAAGTTAATTAAATTCAGCACTGAGCCTTTTTAAAAAAATCCTTTCTGTGGTTATGGAACTAGGTCTAATGAAAACTTCGTTTTGGCATTTTTATAGCTATTACAAATATTGCCTGGAAATAATGGTTGTTAGTAAAAAGGAGGACAGGTACAGTTAATTGGAAAGATACACAGAAATTTATTTTTCTAGTTATAGAGAATTAGAGATTTTTATAATTTCTTATAAAAGAAGTTGTATCGAAACTTGAGCTACTTTTTACAGCAGGGCATAGTATAGTTGGTTTTTTGGTTTTTTTTTTGAGACAGAGTCTCCCTCAGTTGCTCTACAGAGTCATAGTTCACAGCAACCTCAACCTCTTGGGCTCAAGAGATCCTCTTGTCTCAGCCTCCTAAGTAGTTGGAACTACAAGTGCCCACCACAATACCCAGCTAGTTTTTTCTACTTTTAGTAGAGGCCAGGTCTTGCTTTACTCAGCCTGGTCTGGAATTCCTGAGCTCAGGCAATCCACTCCATAGGCCCTGGTCTCCCCAAAGTGCTAGGATTACAGGTGTGAGCCACTGCACTAGCCTCCTATAGTTTTTAATATAAATCCTCTAAAGCTAAGGTTTGGAGAAACTTCTAATGAGAAATTTAGGGAAAGGATTCTAAAGTAATTAAGTTTTTGTCAGAGTTGAAGCATTTCGACACTATTTGGCCATTTTATCTGAGAGAAAATAATTAGAGTTTTTAAAAATAAGAAAATTTAGGCCAGGTATTGATGAAGTTTGGCTCTAGACTTAGTTTTTTCTTTATTTGGAAGTTTTTTGTTAGTTAAGGAGTTCTAGGCTATAGAGAAATAAGACTACTTTTAACAAATATAACTAAGGCTTGCTGCCCGTAGCACAGTGGTTACAGCACCAGCCACATGTACTGAGGCTGATGGGTTTGAACCCGGCCTGGGCCAACTAAACAATGACAACTGCAACAAAAAAATGAACGGGCGTTGTGGTGGGTGCCTGTAGTCCCAGCTACTTGAGAGGCTGAGGCAAAAGAATCGCTGAAGCCCAAGAGTTTGAGGTTGCTGTGAGTTGTGACACCACAGCACTCTACCCAGGGCCACAGCTTGAGACTCTCTCTCAAAAAAAAAAAAAAAAAAAAAAAAATTATAACTGAGCTTGTATCTTCCAGTTCTAAGGAAAATGGACAATGTACTTAAGCAAATAGTGCAATAGTTGCTTATCATCTTTGAAGTTCTTTTTTGGGCATTGCCTTTAAAATATCTACAGGGGTAGCAAATCTTCCTTTGAAACTGAGTTTGATGTTTGGAAATAACCAAAGATAATTTTAGTCCATATCTGATGAATGTTAATTAGACAGTTCAAAACATCTTAATTGAGATTGTCTTTTATATTTCAGGCCCTAGGGATATAAGAATGTCTAAAATAATCAGCTTCTGCTCTGAAAGCTGGGGAAGAAAGGTTGATGCATAACTTTGGGGCAGATGGCACATCAAAAGATTGTCTAAGGGACTTGTTAGGGAGGTACAGAACAGGAAATGGGGCTCTCTCAGCCTTAGAACCTTACTCACAAAATTAATGATATAGTAAAAGAAAGAAAGGAAATGAAAATAGGCTTTCTGTAAGTTAGTGAGATAATTATTTTGTGAATCATGATTTGGTTTAAATAATACTTTCTAAGCAGATAATTCCAAATATTTTCAAGTAGTGAAATACTGAAGAATTTCTAAGATGATTATTTGAGGAGAACACTCATTTAAAAATATATTTTATTATATTGGTTAAAAAATGATACTTTTCATTAGCTTATTATTATTATTTTTTGAGACAGAGTCTTACTTATGTCACCCTTGGTAGAGTGCTATAGCGTCATAGCTCACAGCGATCTCAAACTTTTGGGCTGAATGAAGCAATTCTCTTGCTTCAGCCTACCAAGTAGCTGGGACTATAGGCACCTGCCACAACGTTTGGCTATTTTTTAGAGATGGGGTCTGGCTGGCTCAGGCTGGTCTCTAATTGCTGAGCTCAAGCAATCCACCTACCTTGGCCTCCTAAGTGCTGTGATTACAGGCCTGAATCACTGCACCCAGCTATTAGCTTAATTAATTAATTCATTAATTCAATTTTTTGAGATAGAGTCTCACTATGTGGCCCTCGGTGGAGTGCTGTGATGTCACAGCTCACAGCAACCTCAAACTCTTGGGCTTAAGTGATTCTCTTGCCTCAGTCTCCTGAGTACCTGGGACTACAGGCGCCTGCCACAATGCCTGGCTATGTTTCGGTTTCACTTGTCATTGTTGTGTAGCAGGTCTGGGCTGAACTTGAACCCGCCAGCCTTGGTGTATGTGGCTGGTGGCATCATACTCACTGAGCTATGGGCACCGAGCCTCGCTTATTATTTTATAGACTTATATTGAATTCTCTATTTTTACCTTGTGAGATATTCTAAAAACATATTCACCATGAAAAATTAGGATTGAGTTTTAGGATTGATTTTGTTCATTTTTTCCTACTTCTCCTAGATGTTTCTACAAACTTTAAAAATATTTTTGCCCCAGGCTAAAAAGGACAAGAATTTTCACAGCAAATATGAGGGGGAGAGAGGGAAGAAGAGGTAGTAAAAATGAAGAATATTTTGAGCTAATCTGTCTTAGAGACAGAGTGGTTAAAAAATGTGTACTTCCTCCCCAGCATCTTTTGTGAAAGATATTAGAATGAAAAGACAAATTATTGAGATATTTTTTAAGGGCAACAGAAAATGGATGATTGGTAGAGCAGTCTCATATTTTTTCAAACCTGGATAATAATGAAAGATGTGCTAGTCATCATTTTACTGTGCAATAGGTGTTAAATAGGATGGGCAAACCAGTGATGCGAATTCTAGAAAACAATCTTAAAGTGGAATGTTTATTAGGGTTGCTTTGTTAAAACGGTTGTAACATAACTCACAATAAAGGCTGCTTTCATGCAACTATATGAGTCTGTAACTTTACTTTGTAACTCAGCAAAGAAAAGAGCTTATACTATGTAGTATGTAAATTTTTGAATTAATTTTATTTCATTTTACTGTATAGCTCTCAGTGTGTGTTCATCACCATTTATGCCTATGTTAGTTAAGGAATAGGCCAAGCTTCTATTAAGAGAAGACTGCAACATAATGAGTCATAACAGTAAATAAGTTAGTTCATTTCTTTCTCTGTGGCAGTTTAGAAAAAGAACCATTTCTTATTAATCAGAGGTCAAAGAACTGCTCCAACATGGAATAGTTAGACTGCAAAATAGTGCTGTCTGCATGAGCATATATTGCTGAGTTTTCCTGAAAACTCTTTTATTTGTTTTTTTTTGGCTACGTAGAAAACTCTTTACTTAAAAATATGCCCGTATCCTGTTTTCCTGTGAGGTTTTAGAACAAAGAAATACAAAGAACTTAACACCTGAAGAGTGAAAAGTTTAGAAATTAGTATTTATCTTGATATTTATGGGGTAAATTTCAATATCTAATCTAAGTAAAAAATTTTATTTTACTAAGGGGGAAAATATTTTGTTCTAGTTATATTCTTTTGTGATAATGTAAATTTATTATTTCCTCTTCTGTGTCTCAGAATTTTTTTTTTTTTTTTGAGACAGAGTTTCAAGCTGTCACCCTGGGTAGAGTGCTGTCACATCACAGCTCACAGCAACCTCACACTCCTGGGCTTAAGTGATTCTCTTGCCTCAGCCTCCCAAGTAGCTGGGACTATAGGTGCCTGCCACAACGCCTGGCTATTTTTTGGTTGTAGTTGTCATTGTTGTTTTGGCAGGCCTGGGCTGGAATTGGACCCGCCAGCTCCGGTGTATGTGGCTGGTGCACTAGCCACTTGAGCTACAGGTGTATACATATTTTTATAGCATTATTTTAGGGTTTTTGTTTTAGGAGTCAGCCCCTCCCTTTAGACTGAGGAAACTTTTTTGTTTATTTTTGTAACCCCCCTTTGTGTCTGAAACATAATAAATACAGTAGAACCTCACTGTACAGTTGACCACCCAAGGGACTGTAACAAACTGGTTGCTATAGTTAGGTGGTCAACATAGGAACTAGGCCTGATGTACTGATATAGAGCATGTCTGGTCTATGAAAATTAGGTCAACTTAAGGAGGTGGTCAACTATGGAGGTTCTACTGTGTGTAATATTAGTTAATGGATGTCAATGAAGAAATGCTAATCTCATTTAATTATAGACTTCCTCATTACTAAAATAAGACAGTTCTGGGGCTGATAACTTTACATAGCATATTGGATGAATTACATTATAGTGTAAATAGGTTGAGGATGAATGTTTAAATTTATAGGATGAATTTTACATAGGAATGGAATAACATGTAATTAAGGTCATGAAAAAGACAAGCTAAAACTAGCCAGCAATAAAGTGAATGGGAATGGGGTAGAGTGGACTTTATAGATAGAAGAATAGAATGTATAAAGACATTACAGTACAGCCGTTTGTAGAAATACACTTGATTTCATTCAGCCGGAGTAGAGAGTGTATGTTGGGCTTGGAGCTGAGACTAAAGAGGCCATATCATTAGAAGCCTTATGTGATTCAAGGTTGAAATTTTATCCTGAAACTCATGAGGAAATATCGGAGAATTTAGTAGAGGAGTGATATGATCAGATTCAAAGTTTAGAAAGGTAAGTCAGATGTACTTACAAATTTGGTGAAAGATGGTAGTTGAAAAGGAAGAGTCTTGACTCGGCACCTGTGGCTCAAGCAGCTAAGGTGCCAGCCACATACACCTGAGCTGGCGGGTTTGAATCTAGCCCGGGCCTGCCAAACAACAATGACAGCTGCAATAAAAAAAAATAGCCAGGTTTTGTGGTGGGTGCCTGTAGTCCTTGGGAGGCAGAGACAGGAGAATCACTTGAGCCCAGGAGCTGGAGGTTGCTATGAGCTGTGATGCCATGGTACTCTACCCAGGGCGACAGCTTGAGGCTCTGTCTCAAAAAAAAAAAAAAAAAAAGAAAAAAGAAAGAAAAGGAAGTCTGGTATGACTTAAGTGTTCCAGATTTGGGGTAGCTGAGTGGATAGTGGTGCCACTCATCGAAGTGGAGAATAACAGAGGCCAGTTTAGGTGGTGGGGTGGGAGGTGAGCATCTTGAGTTTGAGGTATACAGTCAGCCCTTTGTTTCTATGAGTTCTGAATCTGTAGATTCAATCAAACATGGATTGAAAATATTATAAATAACAGTAACAACAATAAAATGACAATGAAATAATAAAAAATAACACAAAATTTAAAACATACAACTATTTCCATACCATTTATGTTGTAGTAGGCATTATAAGTAATCTAGAGATTATTTGAAGTATATGAGAGGCTGGGCATAGATTATATGCAAATACTACTACATTTTATATCAGGGACTTGAGCATTTGTGGATTTTGGTAGCCAAAGGAGTCCTAGAACTGATTCCCTATGGATGCTAAGGGATAACTATATATGAAACAAGGAAAGGTCCCAGATTGGAGAGATATATCTGCTGCTCAGCAAGGAGATTTAGGCTGGAGACAGAGAAAATGATAGTGATGTTTTATTAAGATTTTTCTTAAATGTTTCAGGAGCTGTCGTAAACACTTTACATGTATCATGTCATTTAGTCCTTATGAGTAATTATTATTCTAAGGTTACATAATTAGTAAGTGGCAGAGTCACTTATTGACTCTTAAGGCTGTGCTAATGTCTTCAGCATATGAATGCTGTCATCCATGGAGAAAGTATAGGGTGAAGCAAGTGGAGCAGTAAAGGGTGGCTAAAGTGTGAGATAAGAGAGGACTAAAGATGAACTTTGGGGAACTGGACATTTGAGAGGCTAATGGGGAGAAAGAGCCTACAAAATAAGACTAAAGAAGACTATCAAGAGTGTGTTAATCAAAATGTGTTCTCCAACTCATTTGCTTTAAAAGAGAAGGAAGTGTTCTATTGCCAAGTGATTTTGCAAAACACTGTAGAATGCCATGTTTTAAAGTCAGAAATATCAGTATATTAAAACTCTGAGAGATCGTGTAGTAAAGAAACCTGTTTGATCATGATCCCTTCTCTTAGTCCTATTCTTTTTACTATACCAAATACCACAGAGTAGGTAATTTATAAAGAACAGGAATTTATTTCTTACAGTACTAGAAGCTAGAAAGTCCCAGGTACCAGCAGATTTGGCATCTGGTGAGGGCCTTCTTGCTGCATCTGTATGTAGCAAAAGGAATGGTAAAAGGGGTGAACAGTCCCTGGAATTTCTTTATAAGGTCATTAATCCAATTCTTGAGTGCTCTGTTCTTATGACTTAATCATTTCCTAAAGGCTCTACCTCTTTTTATTTTGTATTGTTTTGAGACAGTCATACTCTTGTTGCTCAGGCTGACGTACAGTGGCATGATCACAGTTCACTGCAACCTCTAATTCCTGGGCTCAAGTGATCCTCCTGGCTCAGCCTCCTGAGTAGCTGGGACTAATTATTTTTTATAGAGATGGGGGTCTTGCTATGTTGCCCAGGCTGGTCTTGAACTCATGGCCTCAAGTGTTCTTCCCAGTTTGGCTTCTTAAAGTGCTGAGATTGTGGGAATGGTCACTGTGCCCAGCTGGTCTCAACTTTAGTTTTTTGTAGTTTTTGGCTGGGGCCAGGTTTGAACCTGCCACCTCTGGTATATGGGGCTGGTGCCCTACTCCTTTGAGCTACAGGGGCTGCCCTGGTCTCAACTCTTAACACTATCACATTGGGGATTAAGTTCCAACATATTAGTGGGGTAATTATTCAGACCACAGCATTTCCCCTCTTTTGGATAAATGCCATTGATATCCTAGGACTGGAGACTCTAGTTAGGATAAATCTAGGTGAGTATGACATCAAGATGCTAAGCTAGTGGTGTGCAGCCTTTTAGCTTCTTTGGGCCACATTGGAAGACGTGTAGTCTTGGGCCACACATTAAATACACAAACACAAGGTTGGGCACGCCGGTAATCCTAGCATTCTAGGAACTGAAGTGGGTATGGATTGCCCTAAGCTTACAGGTTTGTGACCAGCCTGAGCAAGAGGGTCACCCCATCTGTAAAAATAGCTGGATGTTGTGACAGGCTTCCGTAGTCCCAGCTACTTGGAAGGCTGAGGCAAAAGAATTGCTGGAGCCCAAGAGTTGAAGGTTGCTGTGAGCTATGACACCATGGCCTTCTACCAAGGGTGATAAAGTGAGACACTGTCTTAAAAAATAAAATACGGTTCGAGACCAGTTTGAGCCAGAGTGAGACCTCATCTGAAAAAATAGCTGGGCATTATGGTGGTTGCCTATACGTAGTCCCAACTCTTTGGGAGGCTGAGGCAAGAGAATCGCTTGAGACAAGGAGTTTGTGGTTGCTGTGAGCTAGATGCCACATCACTGTACTGAGGGTGACAAAGTGAGGTTCTGTCTCAAATAAATAAACAAACAAATAAATAAATACACAAATACTAACAAAAGCTGGTGAGCAAAAAGAAAAAAAAGTCCATGCATAATGTTCATGATACCTGCCAGCAAAAAAGTCCTCATGTAATAATCCTAATTTTGCAGCAGCCTGTTCAGAAAGTCTTTTAAAGTTATCAAGAGGGTCCCAAGTTTGTGATCACTGATAAAATAAATGTACCTATCTAAGTAATAAAATGGGGTTTAAAAAAGTTTTTTATCATAAAAGTGGGCAACATAAAACTAGTGGGATATTTGACATTTGAAAAACGAATGCATCAGTATCTGGTTTGATAGAAGTATTTGGAATACTCATTGAGTTCTCAAGGTGCTTATCAGATATTTTGGTTCTAATTTTACTTTTAATGTGCTTTCTTCTTCTTCTTTTTTTTTTTTTTTTGTTTGAGACAAGAGCCTCAAGCTGTCGCCCTAGGTAAAGTGCTGGGGCGTCACAGCTCACAACAAGCTCAAACTCTTGGGTTTAAACAATTCTCTTGCCTCAGCCTCCCAAGTAGCTGGAACTACGGGCACCTGCCACAATGCCCGGCTATTTTTTGGTTGTAGTTGTCATTGTTGTTTGGCAGGCCGGGGCTGGATTCGAACTGCCAGCTCTGATGTATGTAGCTGGTGCCCTAGCCGCTGCGCTGTAGGCGCTGAGCCAGTGTGCTTCATTCTTGAAAATAGTTGCTCCCTTAAAAAAATTGAAATCATACTATGTATCTTTACAGACCACAATGGAGTAGTAAAAGTAGAAATCAGTTCCAACAGAAACACTCATCCCCTCACAAAGTCATGGAAACTAAACAACTTATTGCTGAATGATAGCTGGATCAAGGAGGAGAAAAAGAAGGAAATCATTAGATTCCTTAACAAAAAGAACAGAGAGGCCATAAGCTATAAAAACCAATGGAATATTGTAAAAGCAATTGTAAGAGGGAAATTTATTGCATTAAATGCCCACATCCACAAATCAGAAAGAACATAAATCAACAACTTGATAAATTGTCTTATGGAACTGGAAAAGGATAAGCAGTCCAATTCTAAACCTGGCAAAAGAAAAGAAATAACCAAAATCAGATCAGAAGTAAATGAAATCAAGAACAAAGGAACAATTCAGAAGATTAACAAAGCAAAAAGTTAGTTCTTTGAAAACATGCCAGATGCAGTGGCTCATGCCTGTACTCCTAGCACTTTGGGAGGCCAAGGCTGGTGGATTGCCTGACCTCAGGAGTTGGAGATCAGCCTGAGCAAGAGTGAGACCCTGTCTCTATAAATAGCCGGGTGTTGTGGTGGGCACCTGTAGTCCCAGCTACTCGGGAAGCTGAGGCAAGAGGATCACTTGAGCCCGAGAGTTTGAGTTTGCTGTGAGCTATGATGCCATGGCATTCTACTGAGAGTGACAAAGTGAGATTCTGTCTCAAAAAAAAAAAAAAAAAAAGAGAGAAAAGATAAAAAAATATTGACAAACTCTTGGCCAGGTTCACCAGACTCAGAAAAGTAAGATCTCTATAAGGTTAATCAGAAACAAAAAAGGGGAAATAACAGACACCACAGAAATACAAAATATCATCATTAAATACTACAAAATTCTCTATGCCCAGAAATTTGAAAATGCAGAGGAAATGAGTAAATTCCTGGAATCATACTATCTACATAGACTCAACCAGGAAGAAACAGAACTCTTGAACAAACCAGCGCCAAAATTGAAACAACTATAAAAAGCTTCTACTTTGTTGACCCAGACCAGTTTCATACCAGAATTTTACCAAACCTTCAAAGAAGAGCTTGTACCTATCAGGAAGGAAGGAACTCTGTCCAAACCCTTTTATAAAACAAATACCACTCTGATACCGAAACCAAGAAAGGACCCAATTAAAAAAAAAACTACAGACCAATATCATTAGTGAATATTGACAGAAAAATACTCAACAAAATCTTAGCGAACAGAATTCAGCTATACATAAAAAAAAAAAATAATTCATTGCAACCAGGTAGTCTTCATCACAGGGATGCATGGCTGGTTTGAACTACACAAATCTATAAATGTAGTTTACTACACAAACAGAAGTAAAAACATAGCTCACATGATCCTCTCAATAGATACAGAAAAGGCAGTTGACAAAATTCAGCATCTTTTTCTTTTTTTATTTTTTTTGTTACGACAGAGTCACACTATGTCACTCTTGGTAGAGTACCATGGCACCACAGCTCATAGCAACCTCAGACTCTTGGGCTTAAGTGATTCTCTTGCCTCAGCCTCCCTAGTAGCTGGCACTACAGGCGCCCACCACAATACCCCAGTTGTTTTGGGTTGCAGTTGTCATTATTGTTTAGCTGGCCTGGGCCAGGCTCGAAACCACCAGCTTTGGTGCATGTGTCTGGCGCTGTAACCATTGTACTACAAGTGCTGAGCTTAGTTGTGTCTTTTAAGGACACTAAACAAGTCATTTATTCATTCAGTCACATTATATTCATAATTGATGCCTCTAATAAAAATGGAAAATTGAGCCGTATTTATAGCATTAGTGCTGTCACCCATCACCACAGCATAAAATTAAAAATTATCAGCTTGCTCTGTGCCCATAGCACGGTGGTTATGGCACTGGCCACATACACTGAGACTGGAGGGTTTGAACCCAGCCCAGGTCAGCTAAGCAACAATGAAAAATGCAACAGAAAAATAGCCAGGCGTTGTGGCAGGTGCCTATAGTTCCAGCTCCTTGGGAGGCTGAGGCAAGAGAATAGCTTAAGCCCAAGAGTTTGAGGTTGCTGTGAGCTGTGATGCCACAGCACTCTACCTAGGGTGACATAGTAAGACTCTGTCTCAAAAAATAAAAATAAATAAATAAAAAATAAAAAATAAAAGAAAAACCTAATAAAAAAAAAAATTATCATCTTGACTCTCCAAACTTCTTTTGATAGATTTTCCACTTTCTCCACTACATCCAGCTGTAGTCTGGTGAGACAAACTGATTTTAGAAATACCCCCTTTTTTCAGAGCAAATTATATCTGCTGTACTTTCTATACATTCCTTAATAAACTCACTATCAGTAAATGGTTTTGATTTTTTTGCTATTAAATATGCTACTATTTAGTTTTTGCAAGGAATCAGTCTGAGTTGTAACTTTTTTTTTCATGTTCCATTTGTCATCTTATCTCAAGATGGTGGAATTAATTATAAATTTAAATTGTTTAGGCAGCACATTTTAACAAAAAGCAAACCTCTTATTCAAAAGTAATCATTTAACCATTCAAAATGCAGAATAGGAAGGGTGAGAAACATCTGACAGGCCAATAGACTTAGTTCTTTCACTATATGAAAGAATATAGTTTTCACTATATGAAAACTCAAACTTTTTATTTTTTAGGAAAGGTAAACTGTAACTTCAGCATAGACAGAAATATGGAAAGATTTTGTCACACTGACTAGTGTCCTTTAATTAACTGTTTCTAGTTGTCTTGGTTGGGAAAGACACATTTACAGAACTGGCTGTACTGTTAGCTTTCTTTGCCAGCAGCTGAAATCTGCAGTGTGCTTGGCAATTGTCTCCTCCTCCTGCTGTGCAGAGATGCTCACGTGCTTCTCCACCCAGTTTATCATGTGTTCTTGTTCCTTTCCTTGCATCATACTCTGCACAAGATATGTACTCCAGGCTTTTTTTAAATCACCTTATATATTCTATATAGCAGTTCCTGGTAAGTAAGCTCAAGGCCATAGCAATGTTATTCCTATGGACATCAAAAAGGTTTCTGAACCAGTGCCTGCAACACCCCTGGACTTAGGAGGGCTGAGTTCTTCAGAGAGATGGCACTGGGGACAGCATGGTCAGTGAAAGTCCAAGCAGCAGTCTTAGCATCCCTGTGAGTTGTAACTTTTAAAAAGGTTTATTTTGAGAAGATAGACTTTATTTCAGTTCTGCTATTTTGTCCTTATGACACAATCCTTCTTATATATACATTGCATTTGGCAGCATGTTTTTGCATATACTGCCTTTTCAAATTATAGTCTTTGAAAACTTGCACAAATTCCCTACCAATTAACCAAATTAACTTACTATTTGCCTAAACAAAAATGTAGTCACTTGTCTACTTTTCATTGAACAATTTTCCTTTATCTGTAATAGTTCTTATTCTGGGTTATGTTTTTGTTTGAGACATTGTAGAAGCCATGCTTAAATTAAAAAACAATAATAGATAAGGGACTATATTTACTTTTATTATGACAATTAATTTATAGGCAAACAGAAAGGAAGGTTTGGGCCCTTCCATATCTTGGCTGCTGATGTGCAGAGTGAGGCAGAGTGCTGATTGTAAAGCATGGTGGGTACTGACTGAGGTGCTGTTGAGATGTGGAAGTACCCTTAATCAAATAAGAATGCTTACCTGACCTGTAAAGAACATTAAATGCCTAACATTGCAATGGTAGGTTGAAATATTGATAATTGCTGGTACACCAAGTCACCCTGAGCACCTGTTAACATCTTATGGTGTTAGACTACACTTAGAAGATAACACTGGAAACTGCACAGTGCAGTAAAACTGAAGCCACACATGTGTACAAATAGTGAGAGTGTCTGTATGTTTATTTTATGTAGCATTTTGACACAATGTTATCTATAAAGTTCATACTCAAATCTGAGCATTTGAGTTCCACCAAAAAAACATTTAAAAATCTCAATGTTTTAAGTTTATGATTTTGTGTCGGGGCGCATTGATAGCCATCTTGGGCTGCATACAGTCCAATGGCCATGGGCTTGATACCCCTGCCCTAAACAAAGAGAGTTTAAGTATTGAGGAAGTCAACAGAAGAAAGAGTAGCAAGTCCGTGGACTTTGGCAATTAGGAGGGCATTATTGACTTGAGTGAGATCTGTTTTGTAGAGTAGCTGGTCAGAAGACCAGTGAGTGGGGGGAGAGGGAGGTAGCAAGTAGAGACTATTCTTTTTAAAGCCTTGCCTCAGAGAGAAAGAGAAGAAAGTAACTGAGGATAGGGAAGGAAGGGCTCTTTGGGGTTATTTGGAAGAAACTTGAGAATGTTTTTATGCTAAGGGGAAAGGGTTTTTTAAGAAAGAAAAGGATCAAGATAGAGTAGGGAAGAGAGGATAATTCATGGAGCAAGATTCTGGGGAAATAGAAGTTCCAGAGGACAGATGGAGAGATTACGGTAGTTTTGGAGGGGGCAAGTAATTACACTGAGCTCTTGGGAACTTATTTTCCAAGTAGGATTGTTGTGTTTTGTGTTTATGTTTGTATTTCCTGCTTTGCTGAGTCTTTCTCCTCATTGTCACAGGGTTAGTTAGCTGTGCTTCCTCTAGCAGCTCTTTATTATTACTAATTTGCTGCTTCATATCTACTTCTAACTAAAAACCAGAAAACCAACCTTTTCAGGAATGAGGAGTAAATAAACTGAAGGTCTCCATCTCTCAAGGGAAGGAGTCTATAAGTTTTGGGCCATATCTTTTTTGTTCTTAGATCCCTTTTTTAGGTGAAGTGGTGTGGGAGGTTGCTTTGTTAGCTTCCAGATTTTTAAAATTTGTATGTATTTGCTATTAGAAAATGTCCACTGTTACTTCATTTCTCTCTTTTTTTAATTCTTAAAAGCCGTTTTCCTCATTTTAAAAAGCTTCTTGGTGGTAGATAGCCTCAGCTATAGTTTATACAAAATCTCTTCAGTTTAAAGATGAATTTTAACTAGAATCTAGAATATTAATGGGATGGTCAGGACATAAAGTTCTGAATTATAACTGCAAAGTTGCGCAAGATTAAATATCCTTATTAGTACCAGGTATTTGTGGTGTGGTCTGTACTGAGGCCTTTTGATTTATTGTGGGTGATATAGTTCTGCTCTGTGCTTTTCATAGCTAATTATGTTTCTTTTATCTAGAGCTGCATAGCCCTTTTAGTTAAATGAGAAGTCTGGAGATTCCTTTTTTTTTTTTTTTTTTTTGAGACAGAGTCTTACTTTGTCACCCTTGGTAGAGTGCCATGGGGTCACAGCTCACAGCAACCTCAAACTCTTGGACTCAAGCTATTCTCTTGGCCTCAGCCTCCCAAGAGCTGGGACTATAGGTGCCAATGCCCGGCTATTTTTAGAGATGAGGTCTTGCTCTGGCTAAGACTGGTCTTGAACTTGTGAGCTCAGGCAATCCACTCACCTCAGCCTCCCAAAGTGCTAGGATTATAGGCATGAGCCACCGTGCCTGGACTAAGAAGTCTGGAAATTCTGTAGTTACCTTTAGACTGCTCTTCATAAGTCATAAGTTTGGAGGCTTTTTTTCTTTTTCTATAGTTAGGACATATGTTAAGCATTTTTACTTAGAAGAGTAGGGTAAATCTGATGGGTTTCATCTAAATAACATAGTACCGGAAGTATTTGTATTAAATGTGGTTGCGAACCACATGTACTAGACAGACATGGGAATTTAAGGAACAGATTTGTGGAGTACATCTCTATCCTACCGCATTTCTCTTGCTGTGTGTTTTTAACAAGTGATTCTGGTAAGTATACACTCTTGTAAAAAAGTACTGGTGTAGGGAATACAGCCTGTGATTATGTCTGACCCAGCCTGCATCGTCCACTGACTATAGCAAAAGTATCCATAATTAGAACCTAAATCAGATGAATATATTCAGAGGCTTTTCATAGGATGATCTTTTTTATTTGGAGACAGAGTCTCACTATGTCACCCTTGGTAGAGTGCCGTAGCGTCACAACTCACAGCAATCTCCAACACTTGGGCTAAAGTGATTATCTTGTCTCAGCCTCCCAAGTAGCTGGACTACAGGCACCTGCCATAACACTTGGCTATTTTTTTTTTTTATTGCAGTTGTCATTGTTGATTTTAGCTGGCCTGGGTTGGGCTAGAACCCAAGCTGCGCTCTACCCACTGAGCCTTGGGCACTGCCCCATAGGAAGATCTTTTAAAAAATTCTTTTCAGACTTTTTACTATTTGTTAACAGCTTTGTCGACATTTAATTCAAACACTGTACAATTAACTGTAGGTAGTCACTGGTTAACTGGTTAACTCATAGCTTAAGGTATTCACTGGTTTCTGGTACATTTACAGATACTGGCACCCATCACCATAGTTAATTTTTTTTTTTTTTTTATTAAATCATAGCTGTGTACATTGATATGATCATGGGGCATCATATACTAGCTTCATAAACCATTTGACACATTTTCATCCCAATATTCAACATAGCCTTCCTGGCATTTTCCCAGTCACCGT
>CAUYPK010049896.1:0-34812 GCA_963574355.1 Loris lydekkerianus | reverse complement strand
GTTCAAAGGCTTTATCTTCAATGTCAAAAATCCTTTCTTCTGCTTGCTCCATTCTGTTGCTGAGGGATTCTACTGTATTTTTCATATCTTTGAGGGCTGCAAATTTTTGCTTCAGTGTGTCTAATTCTTTGGTCGTTTTGTCTTTAAATTTGCTAAATTCTTGAGACAACTTTTGAATTTCTCCTCGAATTACTAATTCCATTTTATTAATCTTGTCTGCAATCCAAATTCTGAATTCTATTTCTGACATCTCATCAAAGCAGACCTGTCTTAGAACTTAAACTTCTTTGGAACTTAGATTTTCTTACAAATAAGTCTTTTTTTTTTTTTTAATTAAATCATAGCTGTGTACATTAATGTGATCATAGGGCACCATACAATAGTTTCATAGACCGTTTGACACATTTTCATCACACTGGTTAACATCCCCTTCCTGGCATTTTTTTAGTCATTGTGCTAAGACATTTACATTCCACATTTACTAAGTTTCACATATACCCTTGTAAGATGCACTCCAGGTGTAATCCCACCAATCCCCCTCCCCTACAACCCTCCACCCTCCCTCCCTTCCCTTTCCTCCTTCCCCCTATTCTTAGGTTGTAACTGGGTTGTAGCTTTCATGTGAAAGCCCTAAATTAGTTTCATAATAGGGCTGAGTACATTGGATACTTTTTCTTCCATTCTTGGGATACTTTACTAAGAAGAATATGTTCCAGCTCCATCCATATAAACATGAAAGAGGTAAAGTCTCCATCTTTCTTTAAGGCTGCATAATATTCCATGGTGTACATATACCACAATTTATTAATCCATTCGTGGATCGATGGGCACTTGGGCTCTGTCCATGACTTACCAATTATGAATAGGGCTGTAATAAACATTCTGGTACAAATATCTTTGTTATGACGTGATTTTTGGTCTTCTGGTTATATGCCTAGTAGAGGAATTATAGGATTGAATGGCAGATCTATTTTTAGATCTCTAGGTGTTCTCCACACATCTTTCCAAAAGGAATGCATTAATCTGCAGTCCCACCAGCAGTGTAGAAGTGTTTCCTTTTCTCCACATCCACACCAACATCTCTGGTCTTGGGATTTTGTGATATAGGCTAGTCTTACTGGAGTTAGATGATATCTCAAAGTAGTTTTGATTTGCATTTCTCTGATGATTAAAGATGATGAACATTTTTTCATATATCTGTAGGCCATGTGCCTGTCTTCTTCAGAGAAGTTTCTCTTCAAATCCCTTGCCCAGTCTGCAATGGGATCACTTGTTCTTTTCTTGCTTATATGTTTGAGTTCTCTGTGGATTCTGGTTATTAAACCTTTGTCGGAGACATAACCTGCAAATATCTTTTCCCATTCTGAGGCCTGTTTGCTTGCTTTACTTACTGTGTTCTTGGCTGCAGAAGCTTTTTAGTTTGATCAGGTCCCAGTAGTGTATTAAAGCTCCACTGTCATACTTTAAAGATCTTTTAAAAACAATACTTCATTTTATATGAAATCAGAAAAAACCTCAAATAGCCAAGACATTACTCAGAAATAAAAACAAAGCAGGGGGAATCACGGTACCAGACCTCAGACTATACTACAAATTGATAGTGATCAAAACCGCATGGTACTGGCACTAAAACAGACAAGTAGATGTCTGGAACAGAATAGAGAACCAAGAGATGAATCCAGCTACTTACTGTTATTTGCTCTTTGACAAGCCAATTAAAAACATTCAGTGGGGAAAAGATTCCCTGTTTAACAAATGGTGCTGGGTGAACTGGCTGGCAACCTGCAGAAGACTGAAACTGGACCCACTCCTTTCACCATTAACTAAGATAGACTCTCACTGGATTAAAGATTTAAACTTAAGACATGAAACTATAAAAATACTAGAGGAGAGTGCAGGGAAAACCCTTGAAGAAATCAGCCTGGGCAAGTATTTTATGAGGACCCCCTGGACAATTGAAGCAGCTTCAAAAACACAAATAAATCTTAGACCTGTTCTTCCATTTTCTCTGCCCTTCTGCTGAATGAAAAGAGAGTCTCTTTATATGCTAACAGGGAGGCTTCCTGGTTTTCTCATTTAGATTTTTTTAATTAAATCGTAACTGTACATCAATTTATTTATGGTGTACAATGTGCTGATTTTATATACAAGTTGAAATGCTTGGATCAGATTTGTTAACATAGCCTTCACCTTACTTACTTAATTGTTGTGTTAAGACATTTATACTGTACTCTTAATAGATTTGACATGTAATCTTTTATTGTCAAACAATAAAATAACTTTCACTGTTTTCTTAATTTTTTTTTTAAATTGAGCTTATCAAGAAAAAGCAAAATTTATTGATCTTATACTTAATTTTAGCCTCTGCATTTAAAAAAATATTATACATGTCACTACATTATTTTTCAATAACATGCCATTCTAATTTACCACATGTAAAAGTTTTAACAATTACACCACAACCTTGTGCTATAGGTTTTCTGACTCTACTTATTATCAATAATGGAGGTCTCACTACCAGGCAAGTAGTGGTTTATACAAACCAAACTAAATATCCCATATGAGTATTTACTTTCTAAGACTACTATACTAGCATACAACAGGGTTATTAGGGAATGCTATCAGGGTTAAAACCTGTGAAAGTGAAGGTCAAAATAGGGATTTGAAATAAAACTCGAGCTATGAAACAGTTTCAATAGAGGCCTCACCCAACCCTACAGGATACTGTGAAGATGAGATGGGTCTCCAGAACTGTTTTGAGTTAGGTAAGGAGGAACATGTCTTTCTATTAATCATTAATTGGATACAGGCCACATAAAGTCTTGGGAAAGATTTGGGGCAAGGTTGCTCTTTTCAGCTAAGTAGCACTGGAAGATGCCAGAAACACAAGGGCTATCATCCCCAAAGAAAGGATCTAGGCAGTACAACACAGCATTTTCCATACATCCTTATCCCTATATTTGAATATTTTAAAGAAAATTATTAATGTAAAATTTTCTTTATTAAACACTTCACTGCCACCAGAATTTTTATTTCTAGAAAAACACAGCCCTGATCTGTGTGATTTCTCCTTGCATGCTTATCATTTCTTATCAGAGAAAATCTCTGGTTGGTTATAGGAACAAAAAGAAAGCTGAGGAAAAAAAAAAGTGGATGTGTTTGAGGCACTTGACAAACTGAACTACATTTTGGCAAATTCATGACAATAGAAAGAAAATTAGAGGAAAAGTGAAAATTAAAATTTCAACTACCTTTTGCTTCTGAGATGGCAAAGGAAGCATCCCTCCCAGCAGCTGAGAGGAGTCATCCTGTCTGCTCCATAAACCAAATGGAGGTGATACAATCTGCCTTAATTAGGTACATAGGCTTGTTGTGAAGATCAAATGGGCAAATGAGATAATGTATATAAAAGCACTTCAGAAAGCATAAAGCACAGGAAATTCTTAGATGTATTATTTAAAATGAGTTTTATTACAGTAAGTTTCAACACAAATGCTTTTTCAGTTCTCCCTCAAGAAGGCTCTTTTAGTTTTCTTCTCGTTGCACTGCAGAATTCTTTTTATGACACATTATATAAACTTGTTAGTTTGAATAAAATTGACATGAATTACATGAGTCTATGAATTTAACACATTCATATTATTACTTAAAACTGAGAATATGACCATCCTTTAGTATAACCTCTTGTCATTCTTTTATTGTGCCATTAATTACTACCCTAGTAAGCATGTAATAAGTGTTAATTGAATTGCAAACATATAACCAATTTTTACAATTTATTTTAGGACTTCCACATTCTACAGCTTGGTCTGTGGCAATTCAAAATTAGTAAGTTCTATTGTCTAGGTGGGTTATTCTTAATCTGTTTTGGGGGGTATTCTGGCCATCTTATTTGATAAAAACACTTATATACAAAATCTCACACAGTTTTTCATATAATTTCAAGGGAGCTTAGAGTCCTCCCAAAGTCCATTTATGAGTTCTAAGTCAAAAACACTAACTCTAGTCTAATTTGACTATGGTTTTATAGCCAAGTGCTGTCCAAGAAACTATAATGAGGCTCACATTTGTGACTCTTACAGCAATACAATGTGATTCTTAATTAATATATTTTAATAATAAAATCTAGGTATAAACATGATATAAATTTCATATGTCAATAAGTATAAAAATATTTGAAGACATTTGCAACAATTATAATATGATGTACAAAAAAACCCTTTATTTCTACTGGTCAACTTCCCTGTTGACTATAGCAATTCATGGCTACATTCATAATTCTAAATTTCACTTAGAAGGAAGAAATTATAGAGAAGTATTTTTGTTCCTATATAAGTCAAGAATGAATGTAGAATATAAATATCTTTAAGAAAATGCCAAGAAGGCTATGTTAACAAGTTTGATGAAAATATTTCAAATTGTATATAAAACTAGTGCATGGTGCCCCATGATTGCATTAATGTACACAGTTATGATTTAATTTAAAAAAAAGAATTCTTTTATTGAAGAGCACAAGATTAAGAATCTTTGCTCTAGGATATTGATTTGTAAATGGACACATGGAAGCACTTTAAGTAAAAGAAATGTCCTAAATTTTGATTCTGTGATGGTTTCACACCTCTATAAATTAAAAAACAATAATAATTGAATTGCATATATACAATGAATGAATGTTATAGTAAACTAAATTATACTTTAATAACTTGTTAAAATTTTAAAAATTGTTTTAAAAAAGAACCATTGCTCTAGTCCAGCTCAGTCCAATACAAGTATAAAGTGAACTACAATGTGAGTCACATGTGTAAATTTAAATTTTTAAGTAGCCACATTAAAAATTAAATTAGGGCTTAGTGGAGCAAGATGGTGGACTAGAGACAGCTTCTTTGCAATTGGGTGCTGTGAGATTGGAGAGAGAAGATTCCAGGCACCTCTGGCTTGTGGGCTCTACTCAGAAAAAAACATCTCTTCCCTTGAGGAACATAGGAGGGCAGCAGGAGAATTCAGGACATCAAGAGCAAGAAGAAAGCAGTGGGGAAGTGGCAAGTGTTTGTGATCAGTTTGAGGCTGGCTGGATGTGGTGGCTGCACTGGCAGCAGCTACAGTAGCAGGGAGAGTTTGCAGATAGGCAAAGCTTTACCTGCAGGGTTTTTTTGTTTGTTTGTTTGTTTGTTTTTTAACTTGGGCACTTGATTTACCTTGAGAGACTTGGGCAAGGGAACAAGTGACTTTGAACAACACCTAGAGGTTGGGACTGAGGTGCCAGAGCAAAAGGGAGCTTTCATTGTTCAGCTGCAGGCCGGGTACAGCTATTGTGGGAGATTTCCTTTGCAGGCTTGGCCCACAGGGTCATAGAGTGAGGCCAGTTATTAGGCACCTGATAAGCAGAACCCACTTCTGGAGAGATCTGAATAACACACACTTACCTGGAAAAGCCACTGCTTAGACAAGGGGCACGGTTTGAAAAGGTCAAAGTGTGTCTATTATGTAGGCTGAGGAGAGACTCAGGATCCCAACCTTGCGGGGTTTGAGTGCAAAGAACTCACTAGAGGCTTCCAGGCCTGCTTATATATACATCTTATACAGCTGTATCAGCATTGTGATTAACATCTAATACCCTAGAAGATCACCTGTTGCCTAGACAATATTCAGCAAGATATATATCATATATCATGTGCATATGATATATATCATATATAATATATATGTGTATCATGTATATATCTTATATGTAAATATAGTTTTTTTTAATTTTTTTCAACTTTTTCTCTGTAAATTTATCTTTTTTTCTTCATTTTTCCCATGTAAACAAAAGTTTTCCTTGTTGTCTTCTTTAATAATAAGGGCTTCATTTTTGCTAGTTTTTCTACACCTGTTATTTATTTTTCCCTCAATTTTACTCTTCAAGGTTTTTTCATTTGTTTGTTTTGGTTTGATTTATAGTATTTCTGTTTTTCTTATCTATTTGATGGAGGTGGGGTCTTGTGCCTGCTCAGACTGGAAAGAGCTTCTGACATCAATGGGCCCACCCAACCCAGCCCCCACAGAGGTTAGGATTTGCAGGTGTGGGTCAAATTACCCTACTGTAGACCACTATTATTCCTGTCTCTCTCTTTCTTTTCCACTTGTCTCTTGGTCAATCTTCCCTTTTACTCCCCCCATTTCCTTTATCTTTTCTCTTTTTTAACTTTAATCCCTTCTTGCTCTTCACTCTTCTCTTCCTTTTAGCCCTTGACCAAAAGAACACTTCAACACCTTATGTCAGAGGCACAGTAACAAAGAGGAGGAGGAAATTAAAGTAAAAAGTAAGGCAAGGAAATAAACAGAAAGAAACACTCATGAGGGAAAAAACAACAGAGAAATTCTGACATCATGAAAAAATAGAATAGAGCAGCCCCTTCCTCCCTCCACCACAAGGGAACATGAGGTAGCTACTGCAGAGAATATCACCTATAAATAAATGTTAGAAATGACAGAAGGGGAATTTAAAATATTGGTGATCAAAACAATAAAGAAAATAGCTCAAAAAGGGAAAATAACCAAAAAGAAATCCAAAAACAGAATCAAATAAGAGATGAATGATATGAAAAATACAGAGAGGATATAGCAGAGCTTAAGGAATTGGAGCCACCTATCAAGAAAGTTAAAGATATAGCAGAAAGTATCAATGGCAGATTAGACCATGCAGAAGAAACAATCTCAGAGGTAGAGGATTAAGATCTTGAGCTAACCCAGGCAGTTAAAGAGACAAAAAAAGACAGAAAGCAGAACATCATGGAGAGAATTATGGGACTTCATGAAGCATTCAAACATATGAGTGATAGGTACCCTAGAATAGGAAATAGAAAGCCCCGGAGGAATGAAAGTCCTACTATAGAATATCATAAATGAAAATTTCCCAACTATCTCCAAAGATTCTGAGACATTCTTTTGAGAAGGGCATCAGACCACAGGTCATCTCAACTCAAATAGAGCTTCTTCAAGACACATTGTCATGAACCTGACCAAAGTCAAGACAAAAGAGAAGATTCTGCAAGCTGCAAAGATTAAGTGCAAATTTATCTACAGGGGCAAATCCATCATAGTGACTGCAGACTTCTCAAATAAAGTTTTTAAAGCCAGAAGACAATGGTCATCTCTCTTTAGTCTACTTAAACAAAACAATTTAATTTTCAGCCCAGAATTCTATATGTTGCTAAGCTAAGCTTTAAAATTGATGAAGAAATCAAATCATTTACTTTTATACAAACATTGAGGAAGTTTGCACAACAACTTCAGTTCTACAGGAACTACTTAGACCTATTCTACACACTAATAATCACAATGGACCACCAGCAAATTAAACACCCAGAAACTAAAGGACAAAGTCTAGCTTCCACAATGATGCAAAAGATAAAACTAAGCAATGGACTTTCACAAAAAAAGGTGAATAGAACTCCAACACACTTATCAATTTTCTCAATAAATATTGAAATCCCCACTGAAGCGGCATAGGCTGAATGAGTGGATAAAAAAGCATAAGGTATCCATATCCTGTCTGCAGGAAACACACCTAGCCTTGAAGGACAAACTAAAACTCAGGGTTAAAGAATGGAAGACAATTTTTTCAGGCAAATGGAAATAAGAAGAAAAGAAGAGTTGCAAACTTATTTTTATATACAAGTGGATTTAAAGCAACTGAGGTCAAAAAAGAAAAATGTGAACACTGCATATTAGTCAAGGGAAAAATACAAGAAGGTATTTCAATTCTAAATATCTATGTACCAAATTTAAATGCTCCCAGAATCCTGAAACAGACCTTGATTAGTCTGAGCAATATGATGTACCATAACACTATAATAGAAGGGGACTTTAAAAAAACTTGTACAGAGCTGGACAGATCCTCTAAAGACAAAGTAAACAAAGATACAAGGGATTTAAATGTGACCCTAGAACAACTGTGCTTGATGTATATATATAGAACACTCTATCCCAAAGCCAAAGAATATAAGTTCTTCTCTTCAGCCCATGGAACATTCTTCAAAACAGATCATATCCTAGGACACAAAAAAAACCTCAAATAAATCAAAAGATTTGAAATTTTACCTTGTATTTTCTCAGAAGAAAAGGCAAAAAAGTTGGGACTCAACTCCAACAAAAATTGTCATCTCCACTCAAAGGCATAGAAATTAAACAACCTTATGCTAAATGACAGTCAAGGTCAAGGAAGAGATAAAAAAGGAAAACATTAGGGCAGCGCCTGTGGCCCAAAGGAGTAGGGCGTTGACCCAAAATGCCAGAGGTGGCAGGTTCAAGTCTAGCCCTGGCCAAAAACTGCAAAAAATAAATTAATTAATTAATCAAATAATTAATGAATAAATAAATAAGTAAATAAAAAACATTAACTTCTTTGAGCATAACAACAATGACACAAGCTACCAAATCCTGTGGAACACTGCAAAATCATCCTAAGAAGGAAATTTATCTAATTAGATACTTACATCTGAAAAGCAGAAAAGAAAGCATATCTATAACCTAACATTAAAAAAAAAAAAAAAATGGAAAAGAAAGAGCAATCCAATCCCAAACCTAAAAATAAATAACCAAAATTAAATCAGAAATAAATGAAATTGAAAATAAAAGAACCATCTAGAAAATGAATGAAATAGAAATTTGATTCTTTGAAAAGATAAGTTGGCCAGATTAACCAGAAATAGAAAAGTAAAATCTTTAGTAACCTCAAACAAAAATGAAAAGGGGAAAATAGCAACTGAGGCCACACAGATACAAGAGATTATTTCTGACTACTACCCAAAAATTTACGCCCAGAAGTCAGAAGTTTGATAATGTGGAGAAAAAGGACCAATACCTTGAATCACACCATCTTCCTAGACTTAACCACAAAGAAATGGATCTCTTGAATATACCAATGTGAAGCACTGAGGTTGCAGAAACAATAAAAATGCTTCCAAAAAAATAAAAAGTACAGGACCAGATGGCTTCACATCAGAATTCTACCACACCTTCAAAGATGAACTTGTACCTATACTGTAGAATCTATTCCAAAACACTGAAAGGAAGGAACCTTCCTCCAACACGTTCTATAAAGCAAACATCACCTTAATTCCACAACCAGGAAAGGACACAACCTAAAAGGAGTACAACAGACCAATTTTACTAATGAATACCAATGCAAAAATACTCAACAAAAATGTTGGCTAATAGATTGTATATACTCATTAAAAAAATTAAACATTACAATCAAGTAGGCTTCATCCAAGGGATACAAGCTTGGTTTGACACATGCAAATCCATAAATGTAATACACCATATCAATAGAAGCAAAAACAAAGATCATATGATCCTTTCAACAAATGCAGAAAAAGCATTTGACAAAATTCAACATTCTTTTCTAATAGGAACACTTAAGAAAATAGGTATAGGTGGCACATTTCTTAAGCTAATTGAAGCCATCTATGAGAAATCCACAGCTAATATCATACAGAATGGTGTAAAATTGAAAGGTTTTCCACTCAGAACTGAAACCAGACAAGAATGACCACTATCACCACTGTCATTCAACATAGTTCTGGAAGTTTTACCCAATACAATGAGGCAGAAGAAAGATATAAAGGGCATCCATATATGGGGGCAGAGGAGTTCACACTCTCCCTCTTTGCTGATGATAAGATCTTATACTTAGAAAACCCCAGAGACTCAATCACAAAACTCCAGGAAGTCATCAAGAAATACAGTAATGTTTCAGGACATGAAATCAATGTTCACAAATTATTTGCCTTTGTAGCATAAGAGACAAGTTGAGAAACAAATCAAGGACACAATTCCTTTCATAGTAGCTTCAAAGAAAATGTCATACTTAGGAATACACCTAACAAAAGAAGTGAAATACTTTTCAAAGAAAATTATGAAACCTTAGAAAAAGAAATTATAGAACACAATAACAAAAGGAAGAACATACCATGCTCTTGGCTAGGAAGAATCAACATTGTCAAAATGCCTATTCTACCTAAAGCAATGTGCAGATTCAATGCAATCCCCACACCAAAATACCAACATCATACTTTGAAGAACTAGAAAAAATAGTACTTCATTTTGTTTGGAACAAGAAAAACTCTGGATAGCTAAAGCTATTCTTAGTAATAAAAACAAAATCAGAGGCCATAGTGATCAAAACTGCATGATATGGGCACAAAGACATATAGAACAGAATAGAAAATCAAGAGATGAAACAAGTCTCTACTTGCCATTTGACCTTTGATCAACCAAACAAAAGTATACAGTGGGGAAAGAAATCCCTATTCTACACATGGTGCTGGGAGAACTGAATAACCACATGTAAAAGACTGAAATTCGACTCACATCTTCCCCCCTTATAAAAATTGAC
Source organism: Loris lydekkerianus (assembly GCA_963574355.1). Classification (NCBI taxonomy): domain Eukaryota; kingdom Metazoa; phylum Chordata; class Mammalia; order Primates; family Lorisidae; genus Loris; species Loris lydekkerianus. The sequence continues at coordinate 24,431 of CAUYPK010049896.1, read as the reverse complement.
TCTAGATGAGTAAGAGAATTAAATCTAAGACATGATAAAAACATTAGAAGAAAGTATTGGGAAAACTCTTGATAATGTTGGACTGGGGAAAGATTTTATGACAATGATTTCAGTGGCCATTGCAACAACAGCAAAAATTAACAAATGACTCACAGAGAAAGATGGCGGCCGAGTAACACATTCTTTGCAACTGGAGGAAGTGAGATTGGGGAGAGAAGACTCCAGGCACCCCTGGCTTGTGGGATCTGCCCAGAATTATCCTTTTGGGGACACAGGGAGACAGTGAGAGACTTCTAGACCCCTGAAGGAGGACAAAAGTTGTGGAGAAGTGACAAGTGACTGTGTTCAGTCTGAGGCCCTGGTCACTGCCACAGCTGTAGCTACAACAGAAGCAAGATTGCAGACAGGGAAGGCCTATCCTATAGGTTGTTTTGGTCTTTTGGACTTGGGGACTCAGTTGAATTACCTTAGGAGACTTTGGGTGAGAGTGCAAATGTCTTTAAGCATTGTCCACGGCCCGGGAATGAGCGCCTGGGCTGGATGGAGCTATCAATGTTCAGCTGTGGGCTGCATGCAGCCATTGTGGGAGAACTGCCCTGCAGGCATCACCCTCAAGGGTTTCAAAACAAGGCCTAGGCTAGGAGAAATTGGGAGAGTGATTTAGTGACAGTGAACAGTGCCAAAGGCCAGGACTGAGATTCTGGGGAAGAGAGGAGCTTTCAGTGTTTGGCAGTGGGGGGGGTTACCTTGCAGCCTCGGCCCTCAGGGGCATAGATTGAGGCCAATTTGGGCACACCCAATAAGCGGGCAGCCACTTCAGGAGAGATCCCAGCAACACGTACTTTCCTGGGAAATCCTCTGCTTAAACAAGGTTAACAGTTTAAAGTGTCTTTTAAGGGGAATGAGGAGAGATTCAAGTTATTAACCCTGTGGGGTTTGAGGGCAAAAATGTTGGTATAGGCATCCAGTCTCCATCTTATACAGCTGTATCAGCATTGTGATTAGCATCTCATACCCCAGAAGATCACCTCTTGCCCAGATAATATTCAGCAAGATACATAGATAGCTTTGTTTTTGTTTATTTTTTTTCCTTTTTTTATTTCAAGTCTTCCCCCCTAGATTTTTCTCTTTTTTATTTCCTTTGTTCATTTTTCTACTGTAAATATAATTTTCCATTGTTGCCTTCTTTAATAGTAAGAACTTCATCTTTGTTAGTGTTTCTTCCCCTGTTATTTAGTTCCCCCCCCCCCCAATTTTATACTGTAAGGCATTCTGTTTGTTTGTTTTGGTTTGATTTATAATATTTTTGTTTTTCCTCTCCATTTGGTGGAGGTGAGTTGCCATGTATGCTCAGGCTGTCAAACAACCTCTGACCTCAAGGGAGCCACCCAATGCAGCACACACAGAGGTTGGGGATTTTTAGACGGTGGGCCAAAGTACCCTACTGTACACCTTTATTACTCCTGTATCCACTGTGCCTTGCTTCTTTTTGTCAATCTTCTCTTTTACTCACACCCTTTCTTTTCCTTTTTTTTTTTTTTTTTCCCTGCCACTTCTTACTCTTCAATATTCTCACCCTTCTAGTCCTCTACCTAAAGGACTCATCAACATCTTAGGTCAGAAGCACAGTAACTTAAAGAGTAGGAGGAAGTGAAAGAAAAATTAGAGCAAGGAAACAGACAAAAGAAAACACTCATGAGGAAGAAACAACAGAAAAATCATGGCAACATGTAAAAACAGTCCAGCGCAACCCCCTCAAGGGACTATGAAGTAGCTACTGCAGAGGACTCCACCTACAAAGAAATGTTACAAATGACACAAGGGGAATTTCAAATACAGATAATAAAAATAATAAAGGAAATTACTGAGAAAGTGGAAAATAATCGAAAGGAAATCCAAAAAAAAGAATCAAATAAGAGATGAATGGTATGAATAATATAGAAAGGACATAACAGAGCTGAAGGAAATTAAGCAGTAAATTAGGGAACTTAAAGATGCAGTATAAAGTATCAATAACAGATTAGACCATGCAGAATAAAGAATCTCAAAGGTAGAGAAAAAAGTTCTTGAGATAACACAGATAGCTAAAGAGGCAGAAAAAAAAAGAGAGAGAGAGAGAAAGCAGAACATTCACTGACAGAATTATGGGACTTCATGAAGTGTTCAAACATATGAGTTACAGGTATCCCAAAAGGGGGAGAAGAATGCCCCATAGAAATTGAAGCCATACTAGAGAATATTATAAGTGAAAACTTTCCAGATATCAAATATCACCAAACATTCTGACACACTTCTTTCAGAGGGATATCAGACCCCAGGTTGCCAAAAATCAAATAGAACTTCTCCAAAACAAATTGTGGTGAACCTTTCCAAAGTCAAGACAAAAGAAAAGATTCTGAAAGCTACCAGGGGCAAAGCACCAATTAACCTACAGGGGCAAATCCATCAGGGTGAATGCAGACTTCTCTAACAAAAATTTCAAGGCAGAAGAAAATGGTCATCTACCTTTACTTAAACAAAACAATTTCCAGCACAGAATTTTATGTCCTGGTAATCTAAGCTTTAAAATTGATGGGAAAATCAAATCTTTTACTGATATGCTAACATTGATGAAGTTTGCTACAACAAGACCAGCTCTACAGGAAATACTTCAACCTGTTCTACACACTGACCATCACAGTGGGCCACCAGCAAAGTATCCAGCAATTATAAGACAGAACCTAGCTTCCACAATGATGTAAAAGATAAAACTAAGCAATGGACTTTCACAAAATAAGATGAGTAGAACTCCACTACACATAGCAGTTATTTCAATAAATGTGAATGGTTTGAATTCCCCACAGAAGAGGCATAGACTGGGTGATTGGTTAAAAAAATACAAGCCATCAATTTGCTGTCTGCAGGAAACACACCTAGCCTCAAAAGACAAATTCAAACTCAGAGTTTCTGGTTGGAAGGCAATTTTCCAGGCAAATGGAATTCAGAAGAAAAGAGGGTTTGAAATCTTATTTTAAGAAACAAGTGGATTTAAAGCAACTAAAGAAAAAAAAAAAAAAAAAGACAAATAAGGACATTTAACATTAGTCAAATGAACAATACAAGAACACATTTCATTTCTAAATATTTACGTACCCAACTTAAATGTGCTCCAAGATTCCTGAACCATACCTTAATTATTCTGAGCAATAAGATATCCCAATATGACCATAATATTAGAGGACTTTAACACTACTCTTACAGACATGGAGAGCTCTAAACATAAACTAAACAAAGATATGAGAGACATAATTGTAACCCTGGAAAAACTGTTCTTGATAGAAGCATATAGAACACTCTATCCCAAAGCTACAGAATATACATTCTTCTCATTGGCCCATGAAACAGTCTCCAAAATTGATCATATCCTAGGACACAAAACAAACCTCAACAGAATCAAAAGAATTGTCATTTTACCTTGTATCTTCCCAGACTACAAGGCATTAAAGGTGGAACTCAACTACAACAAAAACATTCAACTCCACACAAAGGCATGAAAATTAAACAACCTTATGCTGAATGACAGTTGGGTGCAGGAAGATATAAAAGAGGAAATCATTAACTTCCTTGAGCAAAACAACAACGAAGATACAAGCTACCAGAATCTATGAGATGCAGCAAAAGCAGTTCTGAGAGGAAAATTTATCACTTTAGATTCCTACATCTAAAAAACAGAAAAATAGCACATCAGCAAACTCACAAACCATCTTTTGGAATTTGAGAAAGAAGAACAGTTTAAGCCTAACCCCATCAGAACAAAAGAAACATCCAAAATTAAATCAGAGATTAATGAAATTGAAAACAAAAGATTTATTCAGAAAATTAATGGGGAAAAAAGTTGGTTTTTAAAATAAATAAATAAAATAGATATACCTTTGGTAAGACTAACTAGAAATGGAAAAGTAAAATCTTTAATAATCTCATACAGAAATGATAAAGGGGAAATAACAATGGAAGCCACACAGATACCAGAGATTAACTCTGAATACTACAAGAAACTCTGTGCCCAGAAATTTAACAATGTTAAGGAAATGGACCAATATTTGGAATCACACTCTCTCCCTAGACTTAGCCATGAAAAAAATAGATCTCCTTAACAGACCAAGTTCAAGCACTGAGATCAAAGAAACAATTAAAAAAAAAAATCTCAACAAAAATATGCCTTGGTCCAGAGGGCTTCACACTAGAGTTGTATCAAACTTTCAAAAAAGAGCTTATTTCCATACTGTAGAAATTATTCCAAAATAATTGAGGAGGAAGGATTATTCCCCCAACACATTCTATGAAGCAAACATCACCCTGCTACAAAAGCAGGAAAAACCCAACTATAAAAGAGAATTTCAGACCAATCTCACTAATGAATATAGATGTGAAAATTCACAACAGAATCCTGGCCAATAGATTACAGCTTATCATCAAAAAAGTAATACATCATGATCAAATAGGTTTCATCCCAGGGATGCAAGGCTTGTTTAACATATGAAAATCTATAATGTTATTCACCGTGTTAACAGAAGCAAAAACAAAGACCATATGATCCTCTCAATAGATGCAGAAGAAGCATTCAGTAAAATCCAGCATCCTTTTCTAATCAGAACACTGAAGAGTATAGGCATAGGTGGCACATTTCTTAAAATTATTTTACTGAATGGAGTAAAACTGAAAGCTTTTCCACTTAGGACTAGAACCAGATGAGGTTGTCCTCCATCACCACTACTATTCAACATAGTGCTAGAAGTTCTAGCCAATACATTCAGGCGAGAGAAGGAAATAAAAGGAATCTAATGATAACAGAGGCGGTCAAACTCTCCCTCTTTGCTGACAATATGATATTGTATTTGGAGAACATCAAAGACTCAATCACAAGACTCCTGGAAGTCATCAAGAAATACAGTAATGTCTCAGGATATAAAATCGATGCCCACAAGTCAGTAGCCTTTGTATATGTCAGTAATAGCAAAGATGAGAAGCTAATTAAAGATACAACACCATTCATCATAGATTCAGAGAAAATGAAATACCTAGAAATATACCTAACAAAAGAGGTGAAGGATCTCTATAAAGATAATATGAAACCCTAAGAATAGAAATAGCAGAGAATATTAACAAATGGAAGAAAACACAATGCTCATGGCTGGGAATAATCAAAAGTGTTAAAATATCTATATAAGTCAATTTACACATTCAATGCAATTGCTATTAAAATACAAACATTGTACTTTCAAGACTTGGAAAAAAATAATTCTTTGTTTTGTATGGAAGCTGGACAATAGTATAGCTAAGGCAGTACTTAGTAATAAAAACAAAGCTACAGGAATCAGCATACCAGACTTTAGGATATACTATAATGCTATAGAGGTCAAAACAGCATGGTACTGGCACAAAAGTAGAGACATAGACATTTGGAATCAAACAGAAAACATGGAAATGAAATTAACATCTTACAGTCACCTAATCTTTTAGAAACCAAACAAGAACATGTACTGAGGGAAAGACTCCCTATTCAATAAATGGAGCTTGGGGAACTAGATATCCACATGTAAAAGACTGAAACTGGACCTGCACCTTCCTCCACTCACAAAAGTTAATTCAAGATAGATAAAAGACCTAAATTTAAGGCATGAAATGGTAAAAATCCTCAAAGAAAGTATAGGAAAAACACTTGAAGATATCGATCTGGGGAAAGACTTTTATGAAGAATGCTTCCATGGCAATTTCAGCAACAAAAATAAACAAATGGGACTTAATTAAATTGAAAAGCTTCTGTACAATTAAGGAAACAACCACATCAAATCGACAGCCTACACGATGGAAAAGGACATTAGCTTATTTTGAATTGGACAAAAACTTGATAACTAGGATCTACGGAGAACTCAAATTAATCCACATGAAAAAAGCCAATGATCCCATATATCAATGGGTAAGAGAGAAGATCAGAATCTTTTCTAAAGAAGACAGATGAATGGCTAACAAACATATGAAAAAGTAGTCATTGTCCCTAATTATTAGAGGAATGCAAATCAAAACCACCCTGAGATATCATCTAACCCCACCAAGAATGGCCCACATCAAAAAATTTCAAAACTGCAAATGCTGGCATGGATGTGGAGAGAAGGAAATACTTTTACACTGCTGGTGGCATTGCAAACTAATACAAACTTTATGGAAGGAAGTATGGAGAATTCTCAAAGAACACAAGCTAGACCTCCCATTTGATCCTTCAATCCCATTACTGGGCATCTACCCAGAAGAAAAAATAAATCCTTTTATCATAAGGACACTTGCACTAGACTATTTATCACAGTTCAATTTACAATTGCCAAAATGTGGAAACAGCCTGAATGCCCACCATCCCAGGAATGGATTAGGATTAATAAGCTGTGGTATATGTATAAAATGGAATACTATTCAGTCATTATAAAGATGGAGACTACATCTTTTGTATTAACGTGGATAGAAGTGGAACACATTATTCTTAGTAAAGCATCACAAGAATGGAGAAGCAAGAATCCCATGTACTCAATTCTGAAATGAGAACAATTAATGACCTAGCACATGGTGGGGGCTGGTGGAAGGGATGAGAAGGGTGAGGGAAAGAGGAAGGGAGATGGGGGAAAGGGAAAGAAGATGGAGGGAAGAAGGGGGGCTTGAAGGGTCACAGTGTGTGACACACCTTTTGGGGTGGGACACAATTCTAAGAGGAACTTTACCTAACAAATGCAATCATTGTAACCTGGTTCTTTGTACCCTCAATGAATCCCCCCAAACAATAACAAAATGGGACTTAATTAAGCTGTAAAGCTTCTGCATTGCTGAGGACACAACAAGGAAAGCAAGAAAACAATCTTCAAAATGGGAAAAGATATTTGCAGGATATAATTTTGACAAAGGGTTGATAACTGGAATCTACAGAGAACTCAAATTAATCAACAGAAAAAAAGTAAACAATAACATCTACTTCTGGGCAAGAGACATAAACAGAATGTTCTCTTATGAAGAGAGATGAATGGCTAACAAACATTTGAAAAAATGCTCATCGTCCCTGATCATCAGAGAAATGCAAATCAAAACCACCTTGAGATCCCACCTAACCCCAGTGAGAATAGACCACATCTGAAATCCTCAAAGCTGCAGATGCTGGCATGGATGTGGAGAGAAGGGAACACTTTTACACTGCTGGTGGGACTGCAAAATAATACAACCATTTTGTACAGAAGTATGGAGACTCTTCAAATAACTCAAATTAGACATCCCATTTGATCCTGCAATCCTATTACTAGGCATCTACTTAGAAGAAAATAAAAATCATTTTATCATAAGGACATTTGCACTAGATTGTTTATTGCAGCTCAATTTACAATCACCAAAATATGCCCACCAACCTCAGGAATGGATTAACAAGCTGTGGTATATGTATACCATAGAATACTATTCAGCCATTAAAAATATAAAGACTTTACATCTTTTGTAGTAATCTGGATGGAGGAGGAACACATTCTTCTTAGGAAAGAATCACAAGAATGGAGAAGCAAGAATCCTATGTACTCAATTCTTATATGAAGGCAGTAGATGATCTAATAGAAGAGACGGGGTGGGGGAAAGAGTAATTGGGGACAGGGTAGGTGGGAGGAGAATGGGGGTCACAGTGTATGGCACACCTCTTGGGGGTGGTGCACAATTTCAAGAGGGATTTTTCCTAACAACCACAATCAATGTAACATAATTCTCTGTACACTCAATGAATACCAAACATTAAAAAAAAAATTAATTGAACATGTACAATTTGTATAAAATATTTTATTTAATGCAATATGTCTAATAAATTACAATGTTTAATGGTCTTCAATATAAATAATAGTGACTATATTTTACATTCTTTTTGTTGTAGTAAGTCTTGAAATATTGTGTATAGTCTCATTTCAACCATTCATTAAACACAGGTGGCCAGTGACTATTGTGTGAGTTAACATAATTCTATACCAACATCAAATTATTACAGTTAAATAACATGTTAAATAAATAGCTAGAGTATTTAAAACAAAGTATAATTTAAAAATCTACAAAAATTTTTCAAATATTTCAAAGTTTTCAGGAGCATATCCTTGAACACTTCTGACTCTCATCGAAATGTCATAAGTTTTTTTCTTGTACTTTGTTTTCACTTTAGGTTATAGCAGTTAGTAAGAAAGGCAAAGTGAGGGGAAGAAAAACTCACATGGAATATATGGGCTACGTTAGAAATGAAAGAAAGATTTGATTGTTGTTGGATTTCTCTACTGAGTAGATATCATGCAAAGTTAAAAATGCTTACTATGGTACATGATTGAAATAAGGTAACTTATTTAGACCATTACTTAAGTCAAAAATCTAGCAAATACTTCTGTTCTGGAAGAATGCCAGACAAAATGTTGTGAAGAACACGATATTTAGATAGTAAATGAATTAAAACACAATATTTAAATGTATTTTTGAACTTCCTCTAAATTAAAAAAAAAAATTTTTGAGACAGAGTCTCACTATGTTGCCCTGGGTAGAGTGCCATGGCATCATAGCTCACAAAAACCTCAAACTCTTGGGCTTAAGTGAATCTCTTGCCTCAGCCTCTCAAGTAGCTGGGACTACAGGCACCTGCCACAAGGCTCAGCTATTATTTTTTTATTATAGTTGTCATTGTTGTTTGGCAGGCCCACGCTGGATTCGAACAAACTAGCTCTGGTGTATGTGGCTGATGCCCTAGCCACTGAGCTATAGGCACCACACCTCTAAATGAAATACTTAAGGGAGAAAACTCAAAACAAACAAGCAACCCAGAAAGGAAAGAAAGAAAAGAAGAACAGAGGTGAACAGTAACATAAGGTGAAGTCTGAGGATGTCCCTGGTGCAGCTGCTGATACCGTGCTATACTAACCAAAGAGGGCTGGGGTAGCTACATTAATATTAATAATAAAAATTTGAATACATAATTTGGGCTAATGAATATTTATTAATATTAGAAGCTTTTATTTACTAAGAAGATGACTGACTAGAGATATCCCATGCCAGACCATCCCAACAGGAAGGTAGGATAAAGGAGTAGGGCAAAGGTTGCAACTCAGGTGTGGATAACACAGAGAGATGACTGAAATGACAGGGGACACCACTGAGAAAAATTTGTGAAGCTTAGAAGGAAGATGAAAAAGTAGAAAAGATATTGGTGAGAATCAAAACCAGAGAGACTCAGAGGCCAGTGAAAGGAAAAGGGGGTTTCCTTCAATTATGTCTGCCTTCAGTAAACAGCAGGCCACCAACTTTGTTGAAGCCTTTTCCTTCCTCCATGAGGCCAGACGTGGCAGCAAATAAGGAATAGTCAGGTAAGCTAGGATGTCCTAGGAGTTCGGGCACTTAGTGTGGGCCTCCCCATGGGACAGTGCCATGACAGTACCACGTACTGCCTTTCTTCAATCCAGATGCTTCCTCCCTTGCACCTCTCCTACCCACTGGTGGGGTGCTGAGAAATAGGGATCTAAGAGCATGCTCATCCCTAAGGGTGTGACATTCAAAGAGGAATAGCCTAGACCCTGCTTCCATGACAACCAAATGCATTACACTCAGGTACAACAGAAGTTCTGGGCCTGTGGCCCCTCCCTGACTCATTACAATAGCGAAAGGGAATTGAGTTGAGAAGTTCCTGAGAGGTCACTTCTCTCTGGCTGGTACATACTCCAGGCTAAGATCCCCAGATATCATGGGACCCATATTTCTTTCTTTGAGGACTTGTGGTGAGATGGCAATGCAAATTCTGAGAATTCCCTGCCCACCAGAATTTATGTGGTGACACATACTAGTGTGTCAGATACTCAGCCTTGGTGAAGCTTTGAGAGATGGACTTGGGTGGTGAGGGAGCACACATTGACTGAACTAATGGAAGTGTGCTGTGGGGGTCCAAAAACAGCAATTTGGGAGAGAATACCCACCCATCCCCACACACAGAAAAACTACAGTACTTCATAAGAGTGGAAATATCCTAGCTCAAGGCCATAGCAATCAAGTGTTTAGGCCCCTACTTTGTGAGCAGCATTTCAAGTTTGGAGGGCTTGTCCTGACACTCCTACCAATGATCCCCCCAGTGGTTGGAAAAGCAAATTCTGAGCCCCAATGAGTCTTCACAAAGTCTTTCAAGTTCTTGCAATCTAATCATGATATCCCTTGCTCCTCCACCCACCTTGATGATGGTGAAAATCAATCCCTCCCACCCACCACCAACAGCCACAAGGTGTCCCCTAAATCTTGGGCCTTGCAGATACACTATCTTGGGAACAAGAGCCTACCAGAGGTGCAAAAGAACATCTCAGCATCTGGCTCTGTCAAACAAATATCAACCAATGATAGGGAGAACAACTTTACAGCTCATCTTAGCATCTACCAAATCAATCAAATAGCATATAGCTGATTCATACTCACCAGTACCACCTTGGAGATTAATCTGGAGGATACAGAACAGTTTACACTGCTTGGAAGAGGTGAAGACAGTAAGAAAAAGCCAACATGAGAAGGCCATCAAACCTGCCTAAATATCCTATAGACAATTCACAACCAACACCATTTCCCCTTAGGATTGATTTTCAGGGGCCTGAGGGAAGTCCCATAAGCCAGGACCAAGGCTCAAACAAGTGGCCAGATGAGGAGGAATCAGTTTAAAACCTCTGGAAGTATGAAAATATCACAGAGAAATAACATAGGAAACAACATCTCCCTACCAATGACTACCAACCAAAATGAAAATATCAAAATTATAGATAAAGAATTTGAAATATGGATTATAAAAAAGCTCAGTGAAATCCAAGAGAAAATGGAAATCCATAACAAAAAAAAAAAAAAAACAATTCAGAAAATGGATGAAAATTTTGCTAAATTTGCTAAAATTATTTATAAAAAAAAATAGAACTTCTGGAAATGAAAACATTCATTAAAGGAAATATAAAACAAAACACAGTTGAAAGTTTAAGAATAGACTAGGCCATTCAGAAGAAGAAATCTCAGACCCTGAAGATACGTTCAAGTTAACCTGACAGCCAAAGATATAGAACAGAGAAATAAGAGAAATGAACAAAGCCTATAAGAAATATGGGATTATGTAAAGAGGCCAAATATACCAATAATAGACCTGAGGGTGAATAAGTAAACGCACAAAGGTTGGAAAAGTTATGTGAGGGAATAATGAGGAAAACTTCCTTGGTCTTGCTAGGAGTATAGACATCCAGATAACATAAACTGAACAAACACCTGGGAGATTCATCCCAAAGAAACAATCACTATGACACATAGTCATCAGAGTGGCCAAAGTTAACAGGAAGGAGAAACACTTGCAAGCCATAGGTGAAAACATCAAGTAACTTCAGACATCTCAACTGAGACCTTACAAGCCAGAATGAATTGTGGCCCCATCCTCAGACTTCTTAAACAGAACAATGGCCAGCATAGACTTTTGTACCCTGCAAAACTAAGTTTCTTATATGAGTAAGAAATAAAGACCTTTTTAGACAAGCAAACCCTGAGAAAAATTTTCAAGACCAGACTTGCCCTTCAGAAATTATACTCAGATCTGCGCAATAGGCACCCACTGGTATAAAATCACACACAAGCTAAAAGCTCAGAGCCCATATAAATAATCAATCAAGAGATAAAATATCGATGTGCATAGCTATGATTTAATTAAAAATATATAAAAAAAAGAAAATATGGTTCTACCTAACAGTATGAAAAAAACTTCATTCCACTTATTAATTCTTTCAATAAACATGAATGACTTCAATTCCTCACCCAAGAGACACAGGTGAGCTGAATGGATAAAAAAAATGCAATCCGAGTATCTTCTGCATCCAGGAAACATATCTAATCAGCAAGGACTCATTCAGACTCAAAGGAGAAAGAATGAAAAAAAAATTCCATGCAAACGGAAATAAAAAAAATAACAGGTATAGGCATTTTCATATCAGATAAAAAAGACTTTAAATCGCCTATAATAAAGAAAAACAAACATGGTCAATATCTAATGGTAAAGACAGCAATTCAATAACAAGACATAATAATCCTAAGAATTTATGTACTTAACGGATTCAAGTAGCAAACCCTACTATTTCTAAGCAAAAGAAATAAATAGTTGCATCATAATTGCCTGGGCCTTCAAACCCCACTGACAGAACTGGACAGATCTTTAAAGCAGAAAATAATAACAACACTAGACTTAAATGTAACTCTAGAACAAATGGGACTAACTGACATTTAGGGAGCATTCTACCCCCAAACTACTGAATATACATTCTTCTGATCAGCACATGGAATATTCTCTAAGATAGATCAAATCTTAAGACACAAAACACATCTCAACAAATTTAAAAAAACAGAAATTATACCATATATATTTTCAGACCACAATGGAATAAAGTTAGAAATCGACTTCAACAGAAACATTCAATTCTACACAAACTCCTTAAAATTAAACAAACTACTGTTGAATGACTATTGAGACAAGGAAAAAAAATAAGATGGAAATCAAAGGATTCCTTGAACTAAATGATAAAGAGGACATAAGTTATCAAAATATGCGTGACTCAGCAAAAGCAGTCTTAAGAAAATTTATAGCCATAAATACTTATATCAAAAAGACAGAATGTAATCAATGTAATCTGTTTCTTTGTACCCTCAATAAATCCCCAACAATAAATAAATAAATAAATCATTCCCCACCCTCAAAAAAAAAAAAAAAAGTCAGAAAGATCAAAAATCAACAATCTAATGAATCTTCTCAAGGAACTAAAAAAGGAAGAGCAAACCAAACCCAAAGCCAGCAGAAGAAAAGAAATAACTAGAGCGGCGCCTGGGTCTCAAAGGAGTAGACCACCGATCCCATATGCTGGAGGTGGCAGGGTCAAGCCCAGCCCCAGCCAAAAACTGCAAAAATAAATAAATTAATTAAATTAAATTAAATAATAATAAATTTAAAAAAATAACTAAGGAATTAGCAGAAGTAAATGAAATAAAAAACATAAAACATAATTAAACAAAAAGTTGGTTCTTTGAAAAGATACAAAATTGATAGACCTTTCTCCAGAGTGACCAGAAATAGAAAAGAAAGGACCTTAATCAGCTCAATAAGAAAGGAAAATGAAATGTTATTACTGATGTCACAAAAATACAAAATATCATCTGTGAATACTATAAAAATCTCTACGCACATAAAGTCAAAAATATTAAGGAAATGAGCAAATTTCTGAAAACACACAATCTCCCAATGCTCAATCAAGAGGACATTGAACTCCCAAACAGACCAATAATCAATAATAAAATTGAAGCAGCAATAAAAAACTTCCAACAATAACAACCATGGCAAAAGCCCTGGCCCTGATGGTTCCACAGAGGAATTTTATCAGACTTATGGAGAAGAATTTGTTGCTATAGTGCAGAAATTATTCTATAATGCTGAGAGGGATTCTCCCCCAAATCATTCTATGAACCCAGTATCACATTGATACTGAAGAGAGGAAAGGACACACACACACACACACACACAAATATACAGAGTAATATCCCTTTTGAATATACACACAAAAATTCGCAATAAAATTCTAGCAAATGGAATTTAGCAGTATATTAAAACAAATAAGCCACTACAACCAAGTGGAATTTATTCCAGGGATGCAAGGGCAGTTAAACATATGTAAATCTATAAATATGTTCCACCACATAAACAGAAACTAAAACAAAGCTCATATGATCATCTCAATAGATGCAGAAAAAACATTTGACAAAACTCAAACACCCTTTATGATAAAAATTATTAATAACATAGGCGTGGATAGAATATACCTCAAAACTATAAAAATTATGTACCAGAAACACACAACCAATGTCATACTGAATGTAGAAAAATTGAAAGCATTCTCATTTACAATAGGAACAAAACAAGGATGCCCACTGAAACTACTTCTATTCAATATAGTGCTAGAAGTCTTCGTTAGAAAAATTAGGTGAGAGAAGGAAATTAAGGGTATCCAAACGGGGAAAGAGGAGATTGCCCTTTGCTCATGATGCAATCTTATATTTCTAAAACCCCAAATAGTACAATAAGAGACTCCCAGAATTGATAAACTAATTCAGCTAAGTATTGGATAATAAAATTAGTGTATACAAATCAGAGGTTTTCATATATACCAAGAACAGCCAAGCTGAGAATGAAATAAAATACTTAATATCTGTCACAGTAACTACAAAGAAAATAAAACACCTAAGAGTATGTTAAGTGAAAGATGTCTAGAAAAAGAACTATGAACCTCTGGTGCTATCACCTAACTCTAGTAAGATTAGCCCACATCAGACAATTTCAAAACTGCATATGTTGGTGTGGATGTGGAGCGAAGGGAACTCTTCTACACTGCTGGTGGGATTGCAAATTAATACAGCCTTTTTTGGAAAGAAGTATGGAGAATTCTCAAGGAACTACAAGTTAACCTACCAGTTGATCACGCAATTCCATTACTAGGTATCTACCCAGATGAACAAAAATCATTTTACAACAAAGACATTTTCACCAGAATGTTTACTGAAGCCCAATTCATAAATTCCAAGTTGTGGAAGCAGCTTAAACGCCCATCAGCTCATGTATGGATTAAAAAATCATGGTATATGTACACTATGCAATACTATGCAGCCTTAAAAACATATTTTATGTTTAACTGGATGTAGTTGGAACATAGCATTAGTAAAGTAGCTCAAGAATTGAAAAAAATCCAATGTACTCAATACTAATATGAAACCAATATATAATCACTTACACATTCATACGAATGATAAAACACAAATATAGTCCAGCAAGGAGGAGGGGAGGAAAGGGAGAGGGTGGAGAAAGGAGGGAAGGGAGAGAAAGGAGAGGGGAAGGGGGAGGGCAAGCAGAGGCAGAGAATTTGGTGGGATCTCACCTAATATGCACAATGCAAGGGTAAATTTTAAAATAAGAGTATATTATAAATGTCTTAGCATAAAAAATAAGTCAGGTGATGATTAGGTTAATCGGTTTGATTTAAGCATTCCACATTCTATTTCAAATTATCACATTGTAGCCCATAAATGTGTACAATTATGATTTAATAAAAATTAAATTAAAAAACGCAATCCTATTTGAATTAGCAACCCAAAGAATGAAATATTTAGGTATAAATCTAACAATAGATATATAAGACCTACAAGAGGAAAATTATAAAATTCAGATTAAAGAAATTAAAGAAACAAACAAATGGGAAAGTATCCCATGTTCATGGATAAGAAGACTCAATATTTTCAAGATGTGAATCTTTCCAATTTGATCTATAGATTCAATGCAATCCCAATCAAAACCTCATAAATTAATTTTTCTGGATATCTATGAATTTAAAGCTTATATAATGAGGCAAAAGACCCAGAATAGCCAACACAATGTTGAAGGAGAAAGACAAACTTGTAGGGCTGACACTACCTGACTGAAAGATTTATTGTAAACCTAGTAATCAAGACAGTGTAATATTGGTGATAATATAGAAAAATAAACCAATGGAACAAAATAAAGAGTCCAGAAATAGAATCACATAAATGTGGTTAATTGATCTTTAACAAAGCAAAGACAATGCAATGTCAAAAGATAGTATTTTCAACAAATGGTGGCAGAACAACTGGATACCCACATGCAAAAATAAATAAGTAAATAAATAAATCTAGAAACAGACCTCACATCCTTCAAAAACTCCAAATGGATGACTGGCTAAAATCTAAAATACAAGACTATAAAAACTCTTAGAAGATAATATATGAGAAAACCTAGATGATCTTGGGTTGGGCAATGACTTTTTACACACAACACAAAAGGCATGTCCCAGGAAAGAAATAATTGATACGCTGAGAATCATTTAAATTGAAAACTTCTGCTCTGTAAAAAAGGATATTAAGAAAATGAGAACACAAATGATAGACCAAGATAAAAATATTTGTAAAAGACACATATGATAAAGGGCTATTATCCAAATACTCAAAGAACTCTTGAAACTCAAAAATAAGAAAACAATAATACTTCAAATGCGCAGAAGATCCTAACAGACACCACAACAAAGAAGATATACAAACTTCAAATAAACATATGAAAGGATGCTTCACATCTTATGTCATCAGGGAAATGCAAATTAAAATAACAGTGAGATACCCTTACAAACCTGCTAGAACAGAGAAAATTGGAAGTACTGAGAACACCACAGGGACTCTTATTTATTGCTGGTGGGAATGCAAAATAGTCCACTCACTTTGGAAGACAGTTTGGCAATTGCTTAAAATAATAAACATACTTTTACCTTATGATCCAGCAATTGCATTTCTTGGTATTTATCCAAAGGAGTTGAAAACTTATGACCACACAAAAATTTGCACACAGACATTTATAGCAACTTTATCCATAGTTCCAAAAACTGGGGAAACAACTAAGATTCACCTTCATTCAGTAGGTGAATGGATGAACTGTGGTACACCTATTCAGTATTAAAAGGAAATAAACTATCAAAACATAAAAATACAGGGAGTAATCTCAAACACATATTACTAAGTGATAAAAAAAGCCAATCTGAAAATTCTACATATTGTATGATTTCAACTATATGACATTCTGTCAATGGCAAAACTCTGAAGAAAGTAAAAAGATCAATGGTTGCCATAGGTAGAGGGTGTGGGGAGGAATAGGTTAATGGAAACCAGAGGATGTTTTTAGGATATAGGAAAATACTCTGCATGACACTATAATGATGGATATAGGACATTAAATGTTTATCCAAATGCATATAATTTAAACTACTAATGTGAACCCTAATAAAAACATTAATATGGACTTTGGATGATTATAAAATATCATCAGTTATAATAAATATGCCACTCTGGTATGGGATATTGATAATGGGGCTATGCATATGTGAGGAAAAGGGTATGTGAAAAACCTCTGTATAGAAATTTATTTTCTTGTAGTTCTGGAGGCTTGGAATTTCCTGATTTGAGGTTCCAGGAAGTCCAAAATTCAAGGCTTCCACAAATCTGGTTGTCTAACAAGGGTTTCATCTGCCTGAAGGAAAGAACTCCATGTTTTCACGTGGCAGAAGGACAGAAGGGCAAACTCATAAAACATTGATACCTCTTTCATAAGGACCTTAATTGCATTAATGAGAAAGGAACCTTCATAGCTGAATCACTTGTTGAGGGCCCCACCCCTTAATACTATCACCTTGACAACATCTGATTAGAGGGAACAAATTCAAACCACAGCAAGTGCATCACACTGAATTGTTCCACTAATACTATACACTGTTTATTGTTTTGAGGTTTTGGGGGTTTTTGTTTGTTTATTTTCTGAGACAGAATCTCATTCTGTCACCCTGGGTAGAGTGCTATTGCACCATTGCTTACAGCAACCTCAAACTCCTGGGCTCAAGTGATCCTCTTGCTTCAGTCTCCCAAGTAGCTAGGACTACATGTATGCACCACCATGCCCGTCTTTCTTCTCTCTTCTCTTCTCTTCTCTTCTCTTCTCTTCTCTTCTCTTCTCTTCTCTTCTCTTCTCTTCTCTTCTCTTCTCTTCCTTCTTTTAGTAGAGACAGGGTCTCAATCTTGCTCAGGATGGTCTCGAACTCCTGAGCTCAAGCAATCCACCCACCTTGGCTTCCCTGAATGCTAGGATTCACAGGTGTGAACCACTGCACCCAGCCCTAATTATTCTTATTAATTTGGAAAAAAGTCAAATATCTAGAATTCTAGGCTGTTAGAATGAACTCTAAAACGTTTCTTCCTGGACTCTCACTCAGAGATGAACTGGTAATATAGGTTAATCTTAGATTTAAGGTAAAATACTAGTTAGCCAGAGGAGAATTAATTCAGCAACAACGAAAAGACAGAAAAGATATCAGGTTGGATGTTGTCCATAATGGGGTCAAAGTGTTTAAAAATGTATTAATTGACCTTATATCTATATGTACTCACAAAATAAGTTCAAAACAAACCACAATACATTGTTCCACTTGGCTGTATGACAGAAGACAGGCATAGGAGATATTTCATGTCTCCATTTTCTGTGTGTGAAACTAACCTCTCTCAAAGTTTCGACCTAGGAATTCTGATGACAAAAGCACAAGGGAGCAACTTATAGACCACACCAATAATGGTACCCAGAAGCCAGTTGAAAAGCCTAGGAGAAATGGGTAATATGGTGTTGTTTACATTTGTTCATGTACTTGAAAGTATACAAATAAATAATTTTCTGTGTTTAAAGTTTATGCCAGGTTTGATGAATGCAATAGGAATATATAAGACAAAAATCTCCTGACTAGACTCTATCAGAAGTCTTACAACAATACAAAGCATAACTGAATACTGTAGAAAGAAACTGAGATCATTAATGTTAAAGGAATTGGGGGTATATTGAGATGGATGATGCTAAATTCAAGCTAGAGCAGGAAATAAAAGCATTCCTTGGGGAAGGTAGAAAGTCCGCTCGGTAGAATCAACTCAAATGTAAAGATTTTATGGATAAAGTGTCAGCATAAATAAACACAGAGACAAGGGAGGAGGATGCTGTGCTTCAGGAAGGGGACTGACTTTGACAAAGGTTCTACCTTGGCAGAAAGGAGATGGATTTCAAAGGACCTTGAAACCAGACCAAGGAAGTCAAGGTCCCTCGGTGTATGATTAGAGGTAACTGTGAATATGCCAGAAAAACAGCAAAGAGAGAAAAAGGAGAATACATTGACAAGAAATGAAGGAACAGAAAAAGAAAGGGTTAATAAATGGAAAGTTTTTTAAACAAACAAACAAAAAAAGGTGATTGTGGCAAAGGGTGAAACATTCAAATAAGTAATTATCTCTTATAAAGATATCATATTTTCTGAGCCAACAAAACTAGGACCTCTGACCAAACTGTCATAGGAAATCCTGACTACAAGGTCCATAGGCCACACTGCTTATGTTTTTAGTCTTCAGGGTACATGCTTTGAGGTTAAAGCATGGTAGGGTTTTTGTTACTGTCCTCTGTTGATGATCCTTGAAGCAACTATAAATCTCAACACATCTTCCAGTAAATTAGGCTATCATTGGTGACATCCCCCTGGGATCTGGGCATTTAGTGGATAGCAGAACTAGGAAGTTGAAAAGAGAATTATGGGCACATAATTCAAGAAATGGAGAATTGATCATGGGAGATAATCTTGGAAGGGTGCCATGAAGACCACCATGTGTGTCTTGAGGGTCTTAGTTAGCAGAAAACGGGACAACAATCACTGAGGGCTTCACAGGGCACACGTTGGGTGCTCTAATCAATTTGTTCTTTTAGCTCTTAGAATAATCTGATGAGGAATTTTTATATCTCCTATTTTAAAAGCAAAGGAAGAAACGTTAAGTAACTTGTCCAAGATCACATGTTAAGTGGTAAATCTTGTCTGATCCTTAGTATTTTCAGAGTCCATTCTTTTCTGCTGACTTTGCTAACATCTTTCTGTTCAACCCACTATTAGCTCTTGTCAGGATTTCTGTAGCTGCCCACCAAACAATATTCCTGACTCCAATCCTGTCCCTCTACAATCTGTTCTCTATATGGCAGCCACAGTGAGATTGTTAGACTAGAAATCAGACCAATTCACCTTTCTCCTGAACCACTTCAAGGGCAAATAGATCTTCCTCTGGACAAAAACCCAGACTCCTTGGCATTGGCTATAAGTGGCCAATCATACAGTTGCATCATCCAGTCATAACATATATCATATTTTGAGAGTGAAAGGAGAGGTTATTAAAATTAAAATAGACAACAATTATAAACTAGGACTTTCTTATGTAAGTAGGGACATGTGATTAGATTATTTTTCTTACATTCTCTTCTCTCTTGCTCACCCTACTAACCCTCCAATGTCACCCTTTGTTGCTTCCTCCATTGTCTCTTTTACTCTTGCCGTAAATACTGACCTATTAGAATTTTCTACACCATGTTCTTTTCACTTCTGGGTTCCTAACATACACTTTCTCATCATATCACTTCCCTTTACCAATATTTCTTCACTTAGCTCATTCTGATTGAACAGTTTCTTTAGAATCTGGTTAAGACTTTACCTCCTCTGAGAAATCTTCTGCTTCACAAGGCTGGATTCGGTGCTGTTGTTATGTCTTTCATTTTGCCATATGCATGCCCCTAAAATTACTTTTAATAGACCACATCATAATTGGCTATTTTCTTATACATCTTCTCTTCTCATTGAATGCTTTCTTAGGCTATCATTTTGTATCACTGAAATATGTAATCATGTAAGACTTAGCACCTGGTTCCATTCCTAATATACAGCAAGAATTTATATAGAGTTAATAAATATATATTGAATGGACAGGTAGGTGGACATAGATAAAATGAAGAATGAACAAAAGATATTTTTCAAGCTCATGAACCATTGAATAATTCTTAAGATAATGATTTTCTAGCCTGGATACATATTTGAATAACTAAATTGAAATATTAGATTTTGGAGTCAAGGAATCTGTATTTTGAGCAAGATTTCTGGGTGATCCTTAGGCAACCTCAGACTGATTTACCTAAATTCAAGAAATTACATTTCTGCAGTAACCATCTTACAGATTTTCTACATTTCTATATACTTTGCTTTAATGGACATAAATTTTAACTTTCTATCTGAAAATAAGAAGGGATTTGCTTTGGAGTTATCAGTTAATATCTGTAGTAAGATGAAAACAAAATAGGAATAGAATTCCTGGTATGATGTCACTCTTAGAAAGGTTCAGTATACCTAAGTAATATGAAAAAAACAAAGGTAAGTCTATTTAGGTGTGTATCCTAGGGTTCCCACTCTGGATATCTATCTTGTCCATCTGGAGCTAACTCCTACTGGCTCAATCTTACAGTCAACATTTTTAAGATAAGAAAGATTTTTTCAAATTAGCCAGTGCTGGGAATGCAGAAAAGGCAAGAGCTATCCTTAGGCAATAGATTTGCTGAATTTTTAAAAATTGCCACATTTCCTATCTTTAGCATTTGAAAAATATTGACTGTACTGAAAAGTTTTAAATTTATGGCAGGTTACTAGAGATTTTTCAGAGTAGCCTGATCCAACTATTTCCTTTGAAGTAGTGCCTATAATATAGCACACTTCACCAAAGAAGAGAAAAAGAAAAATAGCCTGTCTCCTTGAGAAAAAGAACAAACAGGCTGCAAAAATGAATCATAGGCCACATTCTGGGTACAGCAAGTGACCAGCAACTTCATAACATACTTCCACACCTTGTTCAGTATATCTGAGAGGCAAGAGGGGGCAAAGATTTTTCTCTGCTGACTTCTCAGAATCACTCCCCTATGGGCTATCACCCTACAGATGAAAACATCTGAACAAAAGAACAGTGTTTGAACTCCTAATGAGGGCAAGAGAACGGAGGTCAGAAGACAGACTCCACCACCTATCCTGCTGCCAGTTTGTTGTAAGTGTTGGACGAAATACCCAAATTCAGGGCTTGGGATTTTATCCTTTCATAAAAACAAGCCTTAGAGGACTTGCCCAAGGTGCCAACCCTCATTACCACAATACGTCACCATAAAATACTTTGTGTTCCTTGGTGATAGCTGCCATATAAAAGGTCAAGATGCCAGCCTAGGCTTGTTTTGTTCTAGGGAACTTTATTGTAAAGATTAATTTTTTTTGCTTTATTATTTAAAAAAATCTCTCACACAAAGTTAAAGGTAGATAAACAACTAACGCTTTGGTCATTTAGTCCATAGGCACTTGGGTGTATTATGTATGAAAATAACATTAGGCTTTGTATCTCCATGTAGCAGAAAACTGGTCATAAAGAAATCAGGAGACCAGTCTACAGTATAGGGTACAATTGGAAACTGAGTAACTGTCCATAAAAATTGAAAGCAGCCAGGTTAACGAAAGAAAAAAAAAATGTGACCGAGTTAAGTGAGAAATACAGACTAGGAAAGTAAACATCTCTGATGTAGACATTCTGAAAGAGATTCTAGGTGTTTGGAAATGTCGGGCAAAAAGTAATTCATTCATTCACCAGTCCAGGTAAAGAATATTTATTAGCACAATTTTTTTTTAACTTTTTATGTTGAAATAATTTTAGACTTACACAATAGTTGAGAAAACAGTAGAGCAAGTCCTCATCTTTTCCTTTACATATTTTGTCATCAATAGTTCTTGCTTGCAAAATTATTACTGTCTTTTTTGCATAATAATAGTGTTCCTATTTCCTCCATTCTTTGATGTTCTTTAGACATTTATTAATTGGAATTATGCTCTGAGGAAGTGATGTCCATCATTACTCAATCATTTATTATATATTAATCATTCATTATAAGTATGGATTCTGATTATATATATGTCTAATTGAGCATATACTTCTGCAGGATAATAGCTACTAGAAGTATAATAGTCAATGAGACCAAGGCCTGCCTTCACATACATGAAAAATAGTGCTATAATAGACAAAGACAAAGAAACTAAAAATTACAGTTTAGAATGAGAAATGCTATGAAGTTGGTGCCAACTAAACTCAGGGAACGTTCCCAGAGGAAGATACCACAATACATGGCAATTCCATCCTTCTAGTTTCCCAAGCCAAAATCCTTGGTGTTGTGTGACTCTTTTCTTTCTCTCAAGAATTCGAGGTTTGAGAACCTCAAATCCATTGGCTCTGCCTTTAAAGTACATTCAGAATGAGCCCTCTTCTCATTTCTGCCACCACTAACCCTACCTAAGATATTACTATCCCTTATGAGTAGTATCTTAGTCTTCTAGCTGGTGTCCTTGCCATCCTCTTTAGTTTCTTCTCATTGTATCAAGAAGAATGTTTGTAAAACATAAATTAGTTATGCATGCACAATAAACAAAACATTTGGGGATTAATATCCCCCCCCCTTTGAAATGAGCACCAAGATGCTCATACAGTTCAGCTTTGAAAATATGAATTAAAATACAAAGCTGCAATGTAAAATGAGTTTGATGCAGCAAACCTGGGTTCAAATTCTAGTTTCATTCATCACTAGTGTCATGGCCCTTATTAGGAAACCAATAGGTAAACCACTACATGTCCACATAAGGGACAATTAAATTCAAGTGTGGGGAAGGGGAAGACAGAAAGGGGAGAGGAGAGAAGGGGGAATTGATAAGCTCTCACCTAGTGGGTACAATGGAAGGGTATATAGAACACCCCTGGGTGAACTTTACCCAACAAACCCAAACAATGTAACCTAATCATATGTACCCTCATATTAATTTGAAATAAAAAATTAATTTCTTCTTGAATAGGTTTGGCACTCTTAAGAACTCTTGGACAACCTTGGGCAAAATTAAGAGATTCTATCTTTCAATGCTTAACAGAAATATTTGAGGCTCTGCTTCCCATTTACCCTCTGATGGTGCAATATTGACATAAGTTACAGTGTGTTGAAATTCAAATTTTCCTTGCCATTTCCTTATTCTGATACCTGACCCAGCCTTATGCCCAGGACACTTTTTTTTGTTTCTTCTTTAGCCCAAATCACACAGCCATGTAAACCTTCCTCTTTACTCCTCACACCCCATGCTAATCCCTGATCCAGTACAAATTCTATCCCTAATTCTAAACAAAATAGGGATAATAACTCTTATTTCATGAGTTGTTTTTGAAATTTAAAATGAGATTATGTGTGGAAAAAGAGCAGGCATATGCCTGAAAAATAAAAATCAATAAAAAAATCCCTGGTCCTTTCTCTGAATGTTAGATAGGACAGCAAATGTGCCACCACCCCCACCAACAAACTTTGGGCCCATAGGCTGGAATGGCGCTGAATTCACATACTGGCACATGATGTCCTATAGTTTGGATGCTTGTCTCTTCAAAATCTCAGGTTGACATTTTATCCCCAGCATTGGAGCTAGTGGGAGGTATTTAGGTCATGGGAATAAATCCCTAAAGAATAGATTAATGCCCTTCCTAGGGGTGGGGAGTGAGTGCTCTAAGGCTTCTTGTGAGAGAAGACTATTAAAGAGACCCTGGTCCCCCCTCTCCTTCTCTTGCTTCCTCTCTTACCATGTGATCTGTGCACATGCCAGCTCCCCTCCACCTTCTGCCATGAGTGGAAGCAGCCTGAGGCCCTCTCCAGAAGCAAATGTTGGCACCATACTTCTTGTACAGTCTTCAGAATCCTCAGCCAAATAAACTTCTTTTCTTTTCTTTCTTTTTTCTTTTTTTTTATTAAATCATAGCTGTGTACATTAATATGATCATGGGGCATCATATACTAGCTTCATAAACCATTTGACACATTTTCATCCCAATATTCAACATAGCCTTCCTGGCATTTTCCCAGTCACCGTGGCATGACA
>CAUYPK010049890.1:0-12346 GCA_963574355.1 Loris lydekkerianus | reverse complement strand
TGAACTATTTAACCCATACTATTTAATGGCACATTTAATTAAGTGAAAACCCCACTTAAGGCTGTAAAGTCTTGTAAATAAATGTTTATAAATTCTGAATCCTGATAATCAGGGGTTTTGGAGGATAAGGATTCAGGATTTTTAACCATTTATTTACATTGCCCAACTGAAAAAAGTCGCAAATCTAAAGAAGCCTGACATAGAACTGATAGCAAAGTGGGTTCGTGATGCATGGGAAGAGATTCCAGAGGAAATGGTGCAACGCGTCTTCAAGAAATGCAGCATTAATAATGCAATGGATGGCAGTGAAGACTGCGCTTTGTATGAGACTGACAGCAGTGATGATGATCTCTCCAAACTCAGTGATGATGACAATGTCTATGCTGATACCTTCACATCAGATACAGCTGAAGCTCTGTTTGGACATACAGATGATGATGAGGAGGAATCCAGTTTTGAGGGATTTTAACCTTTGTGATTTAGCTTGATTGCTAGTTAAGCTATGGTTTTCTGTACTTTATTTAAAGATTTAAAGTTGTTGTTGCTATTTTACAGTTTTTCTTTAGCAATAAATATTGGAAAGCATTTAACCTACTGCTTCCTCAATTATTGTAATTGTTTTGGGTATATATTTTTATTTTTGAAATTTACCACTGGCTGCTGCATTTTCCACCTCAGCTTATACTCGAGTCACTAAGTCTTCCCAGTATTTAGGGTAAAATTAAGGGGGTCGGCTTGTACTCGGGTCGGCTTATACTCAAGTATATATGGTATGTACTTTCAATGTGAATGAACTATTTCACCATGCTTCACTGTTAAGGTAAGTATAAAGAAAATAAATTGGTTGGGGCACTGCCTGTGGCTCAGTGGGTAGGGTGCTAGCCCCATACACGGAGGGTGGTGGGTTCAAATCCAGCCCCAGCCAAACTGCAACAACAACAAAAAAATAGCTGGGCGTTATGGCAGGCACTTGTAGTCCCAGCTACTCGGGAGGCTGAGACAAGAGAATCACCTAAGCCCAAGAGCTGGAGGTTGCTGTGAGCTGTGACACCCTGGCACTCTACTGAGGGCAACAAAGTAAGACTCTGTCTCTAAAAATAAATAAATAAATAAACACACACACACACACACACACACACACACACACACAAGGAAAATAAATTGGAATTAGATTTTCAATAGTGCAGTTAATAATGTTTAGTCTAAAACACTATATATAATAGAAGACATAAGATTTAAAAATTTAAGACACTTGTATGACTTAAATCACTATGTACACACATATAATAGTTATACCTATAAAAGAGTTGACAATTTTTTGAACTTGCTACCATGCACTTACATTGCCAGCACTATAAAAACAACTTGATGAGGTTTCATAACCCTGCTGTATTAGTGTCTCATAGCTGTGTTTGTGTCAACCTGTGGTGGTACCTTGCTAAGTGATGTTCATTATTACTGCATGTTTTTGCATGCCCTTATGAGAATGCTTGAGCTTGAATTAGAGCAATGAACAAACATTCCTAAATTTCTTGTTACATTTGGCCATAGTGGAAGTGAAATCACAAACATGTTAGTCCAAGTGCATGGGGGGTAATGCCATGAAGAAAACAGCAATGTACAAACGGAATAAATATTTTTCTGAAGGGAGAGAAAGCATCACTGATGAAGAGAAGTCAGAGCAGCTAGTAAAAACATTGCAAAAATTTGAATTGTGAGTCAAAATTGTCAGCTGACTGTAAGGAGCACAGCAGACCAAACATCAGTAGAGAAACAGAATAATCTTAACTGAAAATCTTGGCATGAGAAAGGTATGTGCAAAAAAAATCCATCCAAGTTTGGAGAGGCAAGATGATGTTTTTGGCTGTTTTAGCGCTGATAATGAAATATGGGTGTACCAAAACAACCCTGAAACAAAGCGTTAAAGTGCACAATGGAAGTCAGCCAATTTGCCACAACCAAAACAGTTCTATCAGTCCAAATCAAGAGTCAAAATGATGTTACTAACCACTTTAATATGTGAGGGATTGTTTATTATGATTTGTATCAATTGGACAGTTAACTAAGTTTACCATTTGGAAGTACTCAAAAGCTGTGTGAAAAAGACAAAAATGAACTGAACTTTTCACCAACTCATGGCTCTTGGATCACAACAATGAACCAGCTCACATGGCACTATCTATGAGAGAGTTTTTAGCCAGTAAACAAAATAACTGCATTTTTATGACATTTATTTTGATAACATTTCAGAACATCAAGGGTAATGCAATGACAGCTCTGATGGCCATTCCAGAAAAAAGAGTTCCAAAATTGCTTTGAATGGCGGACTAGGTGTTGCCATTGGTGCACAGCTTTCCAAGGGGAGTACTTCAAAGATGACCCTAGTGATACTCAGCAACGAAGTATGTAGCATTTTTTCTAGGATGAGACCACCAATTTAACTGTCAGACCTTGTATGTACATATGATATGCACACATACACCAACTATATACTATAGCATACTGAATACTGAAGAATAAAATAAATCTTATCTTTTTGGTATTCTTGACAAAAGAAGACTTAGTTGTTTTATTTAAAACATTTTTATTTATATACATGGTACTTTAGTGGCAATCCAGGAAACAACCCATATACTAGTCAATTTGAATTTTACACAGAACCATTATTGTTGTACTGGAAGCCTGATTCATTTAGTCATTCAAATTTGATGGAGTATGGTTTATGGACAAAGTATTACATGAAGCTCTAGAAAATAGTCATATTAAGACGCATCCTTATTCTCAAAGGGCATCCGAAGTATTATTAGGAACACACTTAGTCACAAGTAATTACAATTAGAAAGCAGCACAGAAAAAAGAAGATAATTACAAATGGTGGAACTGAGTTTAATAGATTTAAGGTGGGTTTGTTGTTTTAACAACAAAGGGGTGAAGTGAACTTGAAAATAGCACAGAAAGGCACAAGCAAATAGCACAGAAAATCACACAAGTCAAAGAAGTAGGATGCTGCCATGCACATGGAGAGGATAATGAAGTGTCAGGGTAAGACTAGACTGTAGCGGGCACAGAGCAAGCAGGAGTGGGAGAAGAGGCTGGAGAAGTCGATGGGGGGCAGGTAATAAAGCAGATCAGCTATATTCCAAAAAGTTCAGCATTTATCCTACAGTAAGTGAAGAGCCATCAAAGGTCTGTCAAAGGTTATGACATGAGCAGAACAATGATGCATAAGTTCAAATGGAAAAGAAGACAAGCCCAGGTAGGCAGGATAGGGGCCTACAACAATGTTCTAAGGAACGGGTAAAGTTGAGCTGATTAGGGACAGTTGCAGTGGAAACTGAAAGAAAGGCTGAGAAACACATTTTAGAGGCAAAACGACATAGGAAGAACTTGGGCTCCAGAAGCCCTGGATTTGAATGCTGGGCTCTTTTCTACCTGTTTTCTGGAGTGGAACAAGTCTCTTAAATCCATTCAGGTATAGGTTCCTCATCTATAAAATAGAAAGAGTGGACCTGCCTGTGGAAAAATACTATGAGAAAAATATAAAGTTGTCTAGATAAATCATATCCACACTTACTTACTTAGCATCAAATAACGATAAAAAGAATAAAATTTACATCCTATTTGGCTGGGAAAACAGACATATAAACAACTAAAGTGACAGTAATATAAGGTGATCAGACCCCTATACTAGGCATAAGATAAAAAACAAGAACACAGAGAATAGTGTGTAAAGGTGCCAAAGATTGTATAAAAATTAAAGGATTCAGTGAAGTCTTCACAGAGGTGATGTTTGAACCAGGCTACTCAAAACTTTAAAGTGTTCTGTTTTCACCTGGCATTACCTACCAGGTTCCCCACTTTACCACATAAATTATAGTACACAACCCCTACAAGGACACTAACTGCCACTCAAATTTTAGAGGGTGAGTCAGAGAAAGTGGCTGGGAAAAAAGGATAGGGGAGGGGAGGAAGGAGAGAGGAAGAAAGGTTAGAGAAATGTGAGTGAATTTTAGGCAAATACCTTCTGTGGAAATAATACTGTAAAGAAAGCCAGATAATATTTAGATTCCCAGTATGATTCCATGTCAAGGCAACAAAATTCAAAGGAATGAGTGTAATGAGTTCCAGGTGCTGTTTAGTAGCTGTTTTTCAGTAGGTTCAACTGAGTTAAGGTGGCTACTGTCAGTATCAATGCCATGGCTGAACAAGTTTTAATTTAACTTTAAGCAACAAATGTATAAACTTTTGTTTAGACTGTTTATCCATAAGCTGCTGATAAGAGCTAAAACATTTGCTTTCTTGAGAATGTGAGCAAAAACCTTGACTGCAAAAATGTTTATTTTTTAACCCATAAAATAGATAATCTTATCTAATTTTCAACAAATACTTTTGAATGCTTACTTATGTAAGGCACAGTGGGGGATATAAGGGTTAATATAATATGATACAGATCTTATCACCAAGAAGGTTGAGTCTCCTAAATATGTTCACTATAAAATAGACAGTAATAAATTCAATAAAAGGTACAGTAGAAAGGAAGGAGATCACTCTGAGATGGAAAGATAAAGGGTGTGGCACTGGCATTCAGACAATGGGGCAATGCTGTGCTGTTTCATCTGACAAACATTTACTGAGCACATACAATATGCAAGCTACTCAACTAAATGCAATGAGACTTTGAGGAGAGTTAGTCCAATTCCTTCACTTAATTCGCTAGAACATGAAAGCCTCCAGAAACACTAATAGCTCATTCAAGACCAAACAGCACATCATAGGCAAAGATAAGATTTGCATTGATATTGCTAGGCAACAAGTCCAGTACCTTCTATTTCTTCACTTTGTCTGCTCCAAAATCCTTTAGTCTGAATATTTTTAAATGTATAATCATTATTTCCAAAGATATTCCATTCATTTCTGAGTTAAGTTTAATTTGTTATAAAATGTCTCCACTAACATAAGTTAAAATCTGTCTTCATTCCTAAACAGTGGCTCCCTCTGTATTTATAACACATAGAACAATAAGATCCTATAGCCATATAACCATCCTTCACATGTACGAAGATAATCCTCATGTCCCCATGCTATTACTAGGGACTCAGTACATCCTCATGGTTAGAGAATAAGCACTGGAATTAGGCAGACCTGGATTTGATTCTCTGCTTCAGCATTCACTAGGTATATAATAATAAGCAAAGTTACTTAATTTATATAATCTGCATGTTTATTTAGACAATGGAGATGTTTATGTCTCTCATGCCTTCCAGTATCACTCAATGGAATAGCTAATAGCTATGATAAAGAATTGGCACAACTTTTGGTACGTAGTAGAACTGTCAGAACACTATAGAGTTTCTTTATACATAAAGTACATAAAGCTGACACTGAATCATTTACGTGGAAAAGTTGCAAAACTGAAAAATATGGCAGTGTCTATGTGTTTCTCTCTGGCACAGACCGATCAATGAATGATGGTTGTGAAATACGGAAGACAAGCAAGGTAGCATAGCTTCAGAGACAGCCTACAAATGATCATAAAGCATGGCTTCATCCAATGACCTATGGAGATAGAGCTGCTGGCAAAATGTAGTAAGTTTACTGAGATTAAATATTAAAAATACATTGCTGGGCGGCGCCTGTGGCTCAAAGGAGTGGGGCACTGGCCCAATATATTGGAGGTGGTGGGTTCAAAGCCGGCCCCAGCCAAAAACTGCCCCCCCCCTAAAAAAAAAAAATTGCCTATGATATAAGGTACATATGCTTTTTTTTTTTTAGGAGGGGGAAATATCTTCAGATATAGTTTTATAACTTATATAGTGCCTTAAATACATTAAAAGACAAAAAATGGCACAGGGACATTTCCCCTGTACTCCCCATTCTTCCACCTCCTCTAACAGCAGCCATCCATAACTGCCTAGTTATCAGAACTACATACATATTACTAAAATGAAAACCATCTAGCAGACTTAAAAACAGTAATCAGTATAAAAACCATTCATTTCATAATTCTTTAGCAAGAAATATTTTTGGAAACTCAGTCTGGAAATTCTAAAACTAGAAAATAATATACCAAACAATACGGGTTCATAGATCAAATAGCTTCTTAAAAATCAGGAGGATAGTGTTAATACAGGAAGGCTAACTATGGCATATAAAACCTGCTTTCCTACACTGATAATAAAGTAATTAAAAATTACAAAAAGCAATCCTATTACCTATAGTTAACTACTATTTACCTTTTAGATAAAAGCTATTTTTAATTCACAAGCAAAATGAAGGCTCAACTGATTTGCACTTACATGTTTTAACAAAAGAAAGCAGCACACAAATGTATGCCCGAAACAAAAATTTTAGGAGAAAAACTAATGAAAGAAATGTAAATTACTGGCAAAAACAAAAAGATCATATCCTAAAAGACTAAGCTTTGATTCTGGTGAAATCACTACATTATTCATTTGTTGTTAGTAAAGTTTCTCTAAAAAGTTCAATGAGACGTACTACTGATACACATATAATAGTACATATAAATATTTCTAAATTCTCCAATATTGAAAATTAGACGACTGTGTGGGAGTGGCAGAAAAAAATGAGAGAAAGAAGTAAAAATAAAAACAAGAAAATAAGATATCTTCTCCCATCAAAAATAAATTAAGTTGCAATTTCTGATTTACTTTATAGGATCCTTCTGGACAGACAGGATTTAAAGAATTTTAAGAAATGTTGTCTTCTTGCCTATCACGAGTTTGTTAGAAGTATATTTAATTCTATGAAGCTGGAAAATAGAACATGATAGGGAACTAAGTTAATCTAGAAAAAGTATGAAATTGGAGAAAGGCCTAAACATGAAATAAAATTACAGAATGTTGAAAATAATAATAATTTTAAAAAGAAAATAGTTTTAAGAAAGGGAATAATATTCAGTGTTTTGAATAAAGGAAATGATCCTAAAAATAGAGTTTTGGTTTTGTTTTTTTTTTTTTTTTTTTGGCAGGAATGGAATGGATTTTATGGATAGGGAAACTAGGGAGACCTACAACAGCAATTAAGATTTGAAACTGCTACATAAAGAGAAGAGCGCAATTACCAGGTTGTATCTACATGTCAAGCCTGCATCCACACTTACTCCCTAAGTCTTCTGAACCTGACTAACTTTTCTCCCTCTTCCCGTCAGACTTGCTTTCTCTACCAATGTTCTGGGTCTCATCTCCTTCTCTTTCCTTAGACATTTCATTCAATTGGCTATCTTCAGTCAATCCCCAAACTCCTGCCATTAACTATTTTCTTTCAGCATAGAAAAATTCTTGACTTGTTTTTATCTAAAAATAAAGTAAAATAAAATTTTTCTTAACTCTTTTATCATCTTTTATCTCTTTTTTCCCTAGGCAATTTCTAGAAAGAAGTCTACTTCTTCCCCTGATTAATTCTTCACCTTGAAGCAATCTGACTTTAGGCCTCACCATCTCACAGATGCTTCACTTACAAGCAACACTGACTTTCTAAACATCAAATCCAATCGCCAGCTCATATGATTCATTCTTGTGGAGGCTTTTTATACGTTCACCTCCTCTTTCTGAAAACGATGTCTCCTAGTATCAAAGACATCACCTTCCTTCCTCTGTTGCTCCTCAGGGAGGCATCTCTCCTTCTATATTCATGACTTCAACTAGAATGGCTAAAAAATGACCCACAATTCTGAAATGTCTAGCCCAAATCTCTGTGGAGCTCTGATTCTGAATGTCTAACGAACAGCTCTTCCTGAATATCTGACAGTACTTATACTTTCAAAACAGATTCATCTTGTTCGACCTTAAAAACTCTTTAACTCAAATTGAGTAATTACCCTTTACTCCCACCCTAGTTATTCAGGTGAAACATCTAGAAATTATCTGAGATCTTCCTTCTCTTTTACTTCCCAGATCTAATTATCAAAGATTAGTGATTCTCTCAAAACTGTCCTCTTCTATCCATTCCATTGCCTTTGTTCATTTCTCATCTAGACTATGTCATAAGACAATGATCTCCGTAACGATTTCTCTATCTATAGCCTCAATGCCTTGCAATTCAGGTTCAGGAGACGAGCAGTTCACTGTAACTTTCCAATGGCTTTCAGTTATCTACAAGCTAAATTCTCAACTTCATATGGATAATGCCTCTGCCTACTCTCCAGCCTCCTTTCTGCCAATGCCCAACTCAATTTCAAACTCCAGCAACACTGAACATGCCCTCCTATTCTCAATTCTTCTGTACATGCTGCAGCACCATTTTTCCCATTTGTCTGTCTGGTATATTCTTACTCATTCTTAGCTATTTTAAAAATGCTACCTTCTTTAATAGTAGTGGACTTTGCTCTTCCTTACATATTGTCAACTGTAGTTTTGAAGATTACTTCATTCAACAGTTATCTCACTGCACTGTAATTATTTGCATGGGCATGTTAACTGGATTAAATTAGGAAATTAAAATACATGCTGTATCCCAGATCAGTAGTTATTAAACTATTCCCCTAATTTAAAAAGTTCTGTAACAACATATGCCAAGAAAGGTCTACTAATTAATTTTAAGCTATTTGATATTAAGAAATAAGATACTACTTTTACTTTTGTTTTACCATCGCTCAGTACAGTGTGAAACACACAATATATTTTTTAATACATGCACTGGTTTTAATTAAACCTTATTTAAATTAAAGATCTATAGTATTTACCCAAACAAGTATTTCTTTTTTTTTTTTTTTTTTTTTTAATTATTGGGGATTCATTGAGGGTACAAGATGTGTCACACACTGAGACGCCATCCCCCCTTCCTCCTTCCTTCTCTTTGCTCTGCAGATCCAACAAGTATTTCACTGAACATTGTTTCAGCAATTACTATTAGCCAGAAACACCGTTGGTGCTAGGTACAATGCTGCTGTGACAGCCAAGATCTCTTCTACCATAGAAGAATTTAAAATGTAGAAGAGAAGTTAGTATAAAAAATAATTCCTAAACTGTATATTGATAAGAGATTATGGAAATATTTATGAAAGACCTAACTTACTTTTTTTCCTCAAAAAACCTCTTATCTTAAAACAGTGCTTAGAAAGACAGGCAAAAGACAGGTGCATGAAGATAGGGGTGGTGATGCTAGAGAAGCCCAGGAAAACTGAGATAACAGCAGGGCAGCTGGAAAAATACCAGGAGCAAAGGAACGTCTAAGAGAAATTTAAGTTTTATGTTACCAGTAACAAATTCAAAATTTCTCCATGAATCAAACCACTGAACACTTGTTCTCTAAAAGCTCCACATTCCTGTACCACGAAGGAAAAAATATTCCAAAAGAAACACTTCCCAGGCTTCCTAGAAGAAAAATCTATCCTGTGGTACCCACTGTGAATAAGAATGAAGGAAACAGATCAAACTAGAGATGTTTTACTCATACATCTCCAGGCTGTGTGAAAATGAAAACAGTTGGGACTCAGGATGCAGGAGTTACCACAGTTTTACCATGAACTCAGTGTGCAACTTATTAAATGTTCACTTTTGAAACAGAAGGAATAAGTTTTACTTTTCTATTTAAAATAGAAGATTAGGTTCTAATCTCTTTTGATTTTCCATTCAGATGAGCATTGTTAAGTGGGATCATATTTCTATATCACAGGTACATTTTTTCTGAAAGTCTGTGAATACTTTAATTTAAAAGCCATGGGCAGCAACCTAGAGGAGTTCTGACCATGCAAAATATCGCATAAATAGTTCCATGTGCACTGTTCATCTGAAGTCTCACTAGAGATGGGTAATGACCTTGTATTTTGTACTCATTTATTCTGAATTAGGCAAACCTTCTGTTTTTAATTACATACTTAATTCACCTAGCATGGTCTAATTACAGAAAACAAAACGTCACTTAAACAAAAGGTGGCCTTGAACTTAATCTATCAAAACACTAGTTAGTTTTAAAAGTTTTCAGTTCTTAACAAGCTGCCAAGACATGTAATAGCAATTTTCCAAATGTGATCATGTGCTTTTATAGCAACAGATTTAACACATAATCAAACATCTGTATGTACTTTAAAAACTCAAATGTGTTGTCCCACTACTAATGCAATCTGCTTAAATTTTGAGAGACTTAAAGTATCTTAAAGCTGAAGATCATACTATATGATACTTTTTAAGTATCCAAAATAGTTTTAACCTTGAAATGACAAGTTACTATTACTATGGCTACTTATATACAAAATGGTCCAGAACTCTATATAAAAACTCATGTTTGAAAATTTCCCCTAATTCCTCACAATGTAAATTAGTAGCCCTTCTCTTGTGCCATTGTAGTACCTTATGAATCTTTCAATTGTAGTATTTAAAATGCTGAATTATTATTATGGGTTTAAACATCTGCCCCTTAACAAGATTGCAAAGTTCATAAAAGTAGAATTTGTACCTTTATCTCTATGTTCCAAATATGGAGCAAAGTGCCTAAAACACAGCAGGTCCTCAATACACATTTGTTGAATTAATATTTAAACACAATGTTGAAAACTATATTTGTGGATGACACGGTCTTATACAGAAAATATCCTAAAGAATCTACTAAAAAACTACTATAACTAATAACTTCCATAAGGATGGACAATACAAGATCAGTAGACAAAAATCAATTGTGTTTCTGTATAACAGTAATGCACAAACAAAAAGTAAAATTAAGGCAACTGGGCACAGCGAGTCTGGGGAGACAAGACTCCAGACATCTCTGGCCAGTGGGATCTGCCTATGATCATCCCTTTGAGGATACAGGGAGTCAGCAAGGGACTTCTGGACCCCAGGAGGAGGACAAAAACAGTGGAAAACTGGCAAGTGGCTGCATGTGTTCGCTCGACCTAATCACGCCGGCAACCGTGAGTACAAGCAGCAGTGAGACTGCAAACTGGAAAGGCCTTACCTGTCAACTTTTTTGGTGTTCTTGGACTTGGCGCTCAGTTGAGCTGCCTTGGGGAGAGCTTGAGCAAAAGTGTGGAGAACTTTGGGTACTGTCTGGGGCCCCAAAATGAGCCACTGAGCTGGGCTCAATGAAAGCCATTGTGTGAAAAAACTGCTCTGGCAAGCTCGGCCCTCAGGGTCCCAGAGCAAGGAATGGGCGGGACAAAGTAACCTAGTGACTAAGCAGCTTAAAGGCGGGGACTGAACTACCTCACAGCCCTAATCCTTAGGGACAGAGTGACACGGTTTTGGCACACTGGGGCCTTAGGCTGTTGCTTTGGGTAGAGTGCCCTGACATCACAGCTCATAGCAACCTAAAACTCCAGGGCTTGGCACCGCCCAGACCTCCATAAGAGCTGTGCAGCGACCCCCGACAGTTGACCCGCACCCACCAGGGCTCCGCATTCCCTGACCAGGAACTGCGGGAGCCACGCAACCCTGCATCCCCATTTCTGTGTCCTCCCAGCCTCCACACTAGCTCATCCATCTGACCAGGGACTCTGGTAGCTGTGTACCCTCTGGAGCCCTCCCTGCCTCTGTGCAGAGCCCTTCTCCTGGCCAGAGACTGCTAGAGCCTTGGGTTCTCTGTGCCAAGGTCACTGGGCGCCAGGCACAGAGAACAGGGCAAACCACCCCCAGCCCTGTTGCTGAATCCGGGTGTGTCGCACACTGGAGCTGCTTCCACAACCAGAACTCCCTAACTACAGCAGCCCCAGAGGAACTACACAGGGTCACTCCCTACAAAGATCTAGCAACAATAGAGCGATCCTGCTGGGGTCTAATCTTGGAGAGACACCTCCCCAACTCCGAGGATGGCCAGAGGCAACGGTGAAAAGCAAGCATGAGGTGAAATTAACAAAAAAACTCTGGCAATATGAATAATCAGAGTAGATCAACTCCCACAAGGATCAATGGGGCAGAAAGAGTACAAGACCCCATGCACAAACAAATAGCTGAGATGTCAAAAATTGAATTCAGAATCTGGATAGCAAATAAGATCGAATTAGAATTCTAAAAGTTATCTCAAGGATTCAAAGAGCAAATGACTAAAGATTTTGAATCATTGAGACAAGAAGTTGCATCCCTCAAAGATCTGAGAAACACAGTAGAATCTCTCAGTAACAGAATGGAGCAAGCAGAAGAAAGGATTTCTGACATTGAAGACAAAGATTTCAAACGCTCCCAAACCCTCAAAGAAGAAGAGAAATGGAGAGCAAAAACAGACCACTCTCTCAGAGAGCTCTGGGATAATTGGGAAGAAATCCAATATTCGTCTTATAGGGATCCCCGAAAGTGACAAAGTGGCTTCACAAGGCACAGAGTCTCTTCTCCATGAGATTATGAAGGAGAACTTTCCAGATATGCCAAGAGATTCTGAAATTCAGATAGCAGACAGT
>CAUYPK010049888.1:0-29800 GCA_963574355.1 Loris lydekkerianus | reverse complement strand
TAGAATTATACCAAAATTAACCATATGCCAGCACATACAAGCATCCCACTGGTGGCTGGAAAACTGGCTGCAGAAGTGTCTGTCACTCAGATCGGCTGTCACCCTGGAGGGACACATAGTGCAAAAGAGGGAAGGGCACTCCGGAAGCAAGCTGGGTCTTTCTGATCACCTCTAGTCCTTTTTTACTTCATTACCATTCTCCCCTCTGAGCTTGAACACGGGAACCTTCTGACCATCCTTGAGCACTAAGACGACCTCGTTCAGGTGCCACCTGAGAGAAACCAAAAGTATAGTATCTCTCTGAGCAACAAAACACTGAAGCAAAGGGCATGGTCAAAGGAGGGGGGAAGCAGTTTGAAATAATGTCTTACATGTTTTTAACCATTACTTTATGTTAGTGCTATGTGAGCATGTCAGCATTCTGTTACAGACTCCTACTATTTAACCAGTCTTCAAGGTAGGCTCACAAGCGAATGGAAGGGACATCCGGAAGAAGCAGCACTTTATTTCCCATTCTCTAATTCACACTGACTTTCAGTTCCTAGGCTGGAATCCAGCCAGCTCCTCCACTAATCCCAGGCTCAGAGGTCCATGAGCCGGTGAACTAGGTGGGGGCTGCCCCAGGGCTGCCTGCTCCTTTTGTCCTCCAGAATTAAAACCCAGTCTGGCTAAATAGCTACCATCTCTGAGAGAGGCTTCCCAAGGGAAGTGAGCACATGTGGCTATTGGCAACCAGACAAGAAAAGCCAATTAATGGGGGTGGAGAGCTTATGTAAAATATGTGATGAATAATTTTGGAACGAGAACCCATGCTTTTATTCATTTGTAACCACTGAGGCTTCAGAGTTAGAAAATGTAACATGGCATCAAATTACTGTAGACCTAGACCACTATAACCTTCAAGATTTTCAAATTCAACAACATAAGGAGAAGACAATTCAGTAGACCATACTGAATAAACCGTCTGAATTCAGGTAAGAGCCAAAGTGCTGGCTTGCTGCCAGGCCTTGAAGCTTTCAGTGCCAAGCTTTGAAAAGTAATTCTTCTTATTACCACAATCACTTAACTGCAGATGAAAATGGGAATCAAGACTGTTTCCGTTAGGAAGTCTGCTGTTCCCCCCTCCCATCACTGTCCCATCATACCTCTGAAAGGGAGCAGCTCTGGAGGAATTGACATACAGATAGCCCTCTGACTTAGATCCAGAGACAGGAATCTTCAACTGTGGGCACAAAACGACAGAAAGGAAAGATGTAATTGGAAACATTATTGTCATCTCAGAAGATGATAAAACTGATGCTCTTTAGGGCCAAATCTATAAAATCCAGTGATCATTCACAGAATCGATTGTTTGGTAACAGCCTAACTGTTAAAATCCACTTGATTCCAAATGTCCTGCTCCTCTTTCAATGGTTTGGTGAGGTCAGTGGCAGCCCTTCTGTTTGGCAAAGAGAACCTATGCTCTAGGTGCTTATAATTCAAAAATCCACTATTCAAAAAAGCACCAAACAGGCCAGGTACAATGGCTCACCCTGTAATCCTAGCACTGGGAGGTCTATGCATGAGAATCGCTGAAGTGCAAGAGGGACACCCTGTCTCTACTAAAAATAGGAAAACAGTTAACCAGGCATTGTGGTAGGCTTGTATAGTCCCAGCTACTTGGGAAGCTAAGGTAAGAAGATCACCTGAGTCTAGGAGTTGCTATAAGCTAGGCTGAGGCCATGGCTCTCTAGCCTGGGGCAACAGAGTGAGACTGTCTCAGACAAAAAGAGGAACAAACTACTGATACATGCAACAAAGTGTATGACTATCAAAAACATGCTGACCGGTGCACGCCTGTAATACCAGCACTCTGGGAGGCTTGAGGCAGGTGGATTGCTTGAGCTTAGGAGTTGGAGACCACTTTGAACAAGTGAGACCCTGTCTCTACTAAAAATAGGGAAAAAATTAGCCTTCTAAAAACAGAAAAACAATTAGTCAGGGGCTGTGGTAGGTGCCTGTAGTCCCAGGTGCTCGGAAAGCTGAGGCAGGAGGATCACCTGAACCCAGGAGTATGAAGTTGCTGTGAGCTATGACACTACAGCACTCTACTCAGGGTGACAGAGTGTGATTCTACCTCAAAACTAAAACAAAACAAAACAAACAAACAACAATAAAAAAAAAAATTGAAGGAAAACATGTTGAAAGTATGTACTCTTATATAAGAGTACATAATGTATGATTGATTCCCTTTGTGTTAAGTTCTAGAACAGGCTAAATAAACTATGGAGACTTTACATCTTTTATATTAACCTGGATAGAGCTAGAGAACATTCTCTTTAGTAAAGTATCACAAGAATGGAAAAGCAAGTATCTAATATACTCAATACTAATATGAAGCCAGCAGACAAACCAATACATGCCCACACATGAGAAAAACTCAATTTAA
Organism: Loris lydekkerianus; assembly: GCA_963574355.1. NCBI lineage: Eukaryota > Metazoa > Chordata > Mammalia > Primates > Lorisidae > Loris > Loris lydekkerianus. Next base: position 27,372 of record CAUYPK010049888.1, on the reverse strand, counting down.
TTCAAGTCAGAGGATTGGTGTACTCCCACCTATTGGGCAAGATGTAAAGGTATATGGCACACCTCCTACGTGAGGGGCACACTTACAACAAGGACCGTACCTAACAAAAGCAAACACTATAACCTAATTGTTTATGTCCTCATATTAATCTGAAATTAAAGAACAAAAAGAAAAAAAAGAAAAAGAAAAATGATTGCCTCTGATAGAGCTCGATGTGAGAGGGTACCAAGTGGGTAGGGCCCGAGGGACCTCTCAGATGATGAGAACAGTCTCGTTCTAGATAAGGGCTTCAGTTACCTGCATGGATGTGTATGTTAAAACTCCTCAGGACACCAGATTTGTGCCTTTCACAGAATGTAAATTTTACCTCCAGAAAATCCCATAAACAAATACTGAACTCCAGTTAGTAATAGACATGCTTATGTATTCAGAAGTGAAGTGTACAATGTTTGAAAATTACTTTGTAATACATCAAAATGATAAGATGGATTCATGAAAATAAAGCAAAATGTTAACTATAGAATCCAAGTATATGAATGCTCCTGGTATACATTCTTTTTTCTATATCATTGAATTTTTCATAATAAAATAGAAAAAAAAGACCAAAAGTGCACTGTTTAAAAGGAGGAACTGCTGTCAGCAAATTGGTGCATATTTTGACTTGGCCCAGAAAGCACAGGCTTTAGAGAGAAGTACACAAAGCCCCTCTAAGAAAGACGTCAAGAGCTCTCAGTTTGCTCTGCATCCCCTGGGCTGGGCTCACCACGCAAGGGATGCTGCCGAGGTGCTGCCAGGTCCACCCCTGAGTGGCCTGAAGCCTCAAAGCTAGCCCCTCCGTATTTGTTTGTTTATGCTCCAATTTTGAAAAAAGTAGTGAATGCAATGTTTTTTCTTTCTTAACAAAAACTTAAGAAGGTGTGAGCCTTGACACAGTGTGGTAACAAGGAAGCCTATCATCAGGAAGGCACTGCTCAGAGTGACAGACTTTAAGGAAGGCAGGCTTTGGAACTTGGCTCCCTAACCTGCGTGAGCAAGCACTCACCCAGTCACACCGGAAGAACTGTTCTTCAGGGTCCTGCTTTTTGAACCAAGCTACAGCTCTTCTCTAGGGTTATAAATTAAACAACAGAATATACACTGAGCATCTCTGGATGCTCTAAAATAAAAAGGAAAGGGAAAGAGAAGGGCAGGAGCAAGTAGGATTCTGAGAACAGCACACACTGAGGGATCAGTGTCTGAACTAGGAGCAGCGGCATCTCCGGGGACAGATGCGGCACTGGACAGGCCGGTTCCCTCACTGGCCAGACCAAAGTGTTGGCAGTCAATGACTACTTCACCCATACACTTGAGGGGGGAAAAAAATCCTTCAGTAGGACAATTACCTCATGAACAAATGAAACTTCTCACCTCTGGACAAAACAAAGGAACTACAAATTAACGACTTTGGGACAAAGGTGGCATGTGTTGTATACAGTATACAGGCACCCTTAAAACAGCTGACTATGAAGGAAGTGAAGAACCCTGACAGAATGTCAAAACTACCCCACACACTGGAAGACAACAGCTGGGCTCCAGGTGGCTCTGAGGCAGCAGACTTTAAATTCCTGTCACTGCGGAGTCGTCGCAGCAGTTGGTAGCAGCAGAGACCAGGACCTGGCACCACAGCCAACATAATTACCAAGCTGCCAAGGGCCCTGGGTTGCAGGGAGTCGCCGTCTCAGCACCAGCTGGAGCAAGCTACTGAAGGAGAGGTCCAGTCATGAAAGCTGGGCCCGACCAGACGAAGATCCCCACCAAACCCATCATCGCTTCCTCCCACTCCCACTCATCAGGTCACCAGACCGTGCATCTGATACCGCATCAACCTGCCTTGACAAAGGCACCTTGAACACTCACCTCCCAGCACTGATGCTGAGCTTTGTGCTCTGTGCTGGGAGAAAACAGTGGACAGCCCGACCTTATCCCTGGCTTCTCCAAGTTCTTGGACTTTCCAAGATCCAGTCAGATAATTAGAGCTGGGGAAGCACAGAGGGACCATACCACATCACGGGAAAAATTCTATGACAATGCACGTGAAGCCACCAGGCACAGGGCAAGCACACCACACACATCCAGCCCGTCCCCCTTCTTCTCCTGCTCCCCATCTCACTTATTGGAGCTGCCATCTTTGCATTCACACGTGCTGGAGATTGAAGCATCACCTCTGACCCAAGTCCTGTCACCTGGCTGTCACAATGGCCTTCAAATCCATCTCATTTCTCTAGGCCACAGCTCCGGTTCACACTCTCACACTGCACACCGGTGTGGCGGCATTGTTCCCCTAAGGGCAGTTCCCTGCACTCAGTCCCTGGGCATCACCAATCTGTGGGAATTGACCTTCTATAGGAATTTACTTGAGCATGGACTACTTTTGCAGTTAGAAAAAATATGCCATTAAAAACATACTGGTAATAAATGTAAGAACAAAAAAATAAAGAGGTCAGATCATCTCACTTTTATCCTCAAACACTACGCAAGCGTCTGCAGCCACAGATCAAGTGCACACACCCTACACGATGATGCCTGGGCTCTGTGGCTGCTCCAGCCCTCCTAGATGCCCACACCCCCACCAACCTGCGCCTCCATACCAGGTCAGGTCCCCCCGACAGGTCCCACTGGACAGTGCCTGCTGCTCCTCAGCCTGGTGCTTTGCAAGGTCTGCCCAGCGGTCTCCCAGGCCTCTGCCCACTCCCTCTTGGCCTGCACAGCCGGGATAGCACTTGCTCCTCTCCATCTCATTCTGGCCTTCTGCATCTCTGCATTCCACACATAACTTAGAATCATTCCTGGGACTGGGCCATGTACTTAGATCTAAACATGCTTGTTAAACAGAGGAACAAAGGCATCTTATATTCAAGGAAGTTTGATTAAGCTGAACCACACAAGAAGATAAGACATGGCTCAAAAAATGCATTGGTATTCCGTGGAAGTAATGTAAGTAAATAAACATCAAAACTTAAGAGCTGGTCACATTTGAATCAGCAATGACTGGATGCAGATACATTTTACGTTCAAAGCCAGAGTGGAGACAAAGCACCACTGGCCATTTCTATGCTACCTTCTGTTCAAGGTGGTGACATCAGCACATCCAATGCATTCCCTGCCACATCAATTCCCCAGATGGAAGGAAAATATATGAAAGTAAATTAATCCACAGTAATATAAAATATGTTTTATATAAATATAATATAGAAATGCATAGTAACAGAAAAACATTTTTGGAGACAGTCTCACTCTGTCACGCTGGTGTGATGCCAGAGTCACCGCAGCATCATAGCTCATAGCAACCTCAAACTCTTGGGCTGAAGTGACCCTCTTGCCTCAGCCTCCTGAGTAGCTGGGACCACAGGAATCCACCACAAAACCCTGCTATTTTTTCTATTTTGGTAGAGTTGGGGTCTCACTCTTGCTCAGGCTAGTCTTGAACTCCTGAGCTCAAGCAATCCCCTCACCTTGGCCTCCCAGACCACAAGGATTATAGGCGTGAACCAATAAAAAATAATAATAATAATAAAAACCTTTTTAAAAGATGTTAAACCTAGAGGCAGTTTTACTTAATGAGTTTTGCACTCCAAACCCCTAACCTCCGAGACTCCAAGACTTCCAGAAAATAGCAGTCCCTCCTGTCCTTCAGTACACACCTAGCCTGCAGTGCAGAGGGAGAACTTGTTACCTGGGCATCAGCAATGTCCACGAAGTTGTACTTGTCCGTGAGCTGGAGATGGTGAGCACTGAGAGGAGTCCCCAGAGCTTCTCGCGCTTCGGGGTGGCTATGCAGTTGCTCCAATGCCAGCTGGTAATATGAAGCCCTGGAAAAAGCTTCTAAGTAGAAAAGACAGATTTTTTTTCTAAATTGAACTTGGTCAGGTGGAATCTATATAGAAGGTTAAAGAATACAATTAATATACAAGGTAAAAACAAAAACAAGAGTGTGAAATTCGTGGATGGAAAAATAATTAGGGACCGACTACGCTAAATTGTCCATTTTATAAACTGGATGTCAAAGCCCAGAAAGGCAGTTCTGCAGGGATGTGCAGGCACCTTGGGCCTTGACCTCAGGAGACCCTTTCTGAGCCCCAATTTCCTCCTCTCATTTCTTCACCTCATTTCTAGATCTAAGGGGGTTTGATCAGCTCTTTGCTAAGTTTGAGCTCAAGTTCTAACCTTGTATGATCCCATGACCTTCTCAAAGTGACACAGCTAGTCCAAGGTCAAGTGCGGCCAGGAGCCATGACACGGAACTTCTAAACATGGCTCCTTCCACTAAGATGAGGAATAAAACAGACTACAACTTAAACAACAAACTCTGGTGCCAAGAAACAGGATATGAAAAACTCACTTGTCAAGTTTAACAGATCTAAGCTAACATTTCAAGAACTGCTCTCAGTCTCTGGAACACTTTATAGCCCAAAGGTTACTGGGCCCTCTGGGAAGCCCCTCCCTGATGGTATAATAACAAAGTGCCCAAGGGAGAGGACTCTGGCAGGCCTCCCAAAGAGGGGCAACAGAAAGAGCTTCCCTCCTGTGGGTCAGAGCATAACAATGAAGGTGGCCCAGGGCACTGCCCCTCCTGTGCTGCTTCCCAGGAGGAGGCTGCAGGCAACACCACAGACATCAACAAGGTGCCAGCCACAACAGGAAAAGGAGGTATAGGGAGGTGCCTGTGGCTCAGCGGGAAGGGTACCAGCCCCATATACAGAGGGTGGCAGGTTCAAACCCAGCCCTGGCCAGCTAAAACAGCAGTGGCAACTGCAGCAAAAAATAGCCAGGCATTGTGGTGGGCACCTGTAGTCCCAGGTACTCAGGAGGCTGAGGCAAGAGAATTGCTTAAGCCCAAGAGTTGGAGGTTGCTGTGAGCTATGACATCACAGCACTCTACCGAGGGCGAAAAAGTGAGACTCTGTCTCAAAAAAAAAAAAGGAGGTGCAGAAGCTGGTTCCAGCTAATCTTTACTGAATGATCTCTATGGCTAGGCACCATTCTCGACATTTCATACAGGAGCTTGGACAATGAAGTTTGTAAACTCATCTTAGAAAAAGCGCTGTTGTGCCCAGATCTCGAAATCCCCCACAAAGACCACCAGGGAGCCGAGTCTGATGCAAAAGCAAAAGGGCCTTTTATTCCAAGTTCGAACTTGGGCTCCCGGGGACTCCACTGCAACAGATCCGAGGCAGGAGCCCCGAGCTCTGGAGCAGGGGGTTCTTATGGTCCTGCACATAAGATTGGTTAGGTGGGGGGGGGGGTCCCTGATTGATGGGTGGTTGTCTCATGATTTCGGGGAATTGCCTGGGCTTGTACTGAGGGAAATGGCAGGGAAAGCGAAACTTAACTCTTAAGATGGTGCAGGTCTGGTTCTTTCAGCGCCACATACCTCATTGCTGAGTATCACTATGGTCACCTTTGAAGTACCCCCTTGGCCATCTGGTGATCATAGTGATACTCAGCAATGAGGTATGTAGACCTTTTTCCAGGATGAGTTCACAAACTGTCAGGCCTCATATCTTCAATTCTCAATATCTCAATAGTTCATCTGTGAGATTCACTTAATTCTCGCAACTTCATGCATAGGCACTAATGGTTTTCCTCAGTGGGAAGGTACATGGGAAGGTAACTAAGGCCCAGCTAGTCAAGAGCTGAGCTGAGATTCAAGCATTCAACCCAGACAATGGCTGCAGAGCCCAGATGTCACCCACCTAGCTGGGCTGTTTGCTCACTATAGCCTAAGGGACAGTGTCAGACCACAACCCTGACCTTAAATGTACCCATTCCTGCCCCTGTCCCTTTGGCAGAGGGAAGAAGAGGCCAAGTTATTCCAGGCTAAATCATCCCTGGTAATGCTCATCTCCGGCCACATCCAAACTTAGGAACTCTGGGCCAACTCTGCAGGAAAGTAAAGAATAGGTAGAGAGGACACTGGTGACACTCACGTCCTGGGAAGAAGTGAAAATGCTGCAGAGTCAGGATGAGGAGCCAAGCTGGGTAGGCAGCCTCAAAAAAAAGTCAGTCTAGAAAAAACTGCCGCTGCTTTGCCATCGGTAGCATTGAAATGACCTTAAATGCCTTGGCTGCTGACAGTAATTGTGGCCTGTCTTTACAAATTCAAATTTGGGTGCAGTGGAGCTGGAAGATGCATCTGTCAGGATTTTGCCATCATGGTCTCTGCTTTTATTTTCTACTCCTGCCAGAGTCCTTTGCTCAAGGTCCCCCCTCCAGTAAATCAACAGCAAAGAATGAAAGAGAAAAAAGGCTAAAAACACTTGAGAAATAGCCACAGTTTTCCCCACCTGTGAACCATCTGGTATTCCCCTTCCCTCTGTTCTTTTTTTCTATTCACAGAATCTTGACGGACCCCCCATGCGAGCACTGGAGCAAAAGCCTGTCTTGCTCTGCAAGCCTTCTCACGCAACTAAATCTGGTGCACCTATTTGTACTTGTGGTACCTGGAAAAACTAGGATTGGAGGATAAGGAGAAAGCTACAACCAATGAAATGGTAGATTGGCTATTAAAATAGCCCTCTTCCTTTTCAATCTGCAAGAAGCATTGAGGAGGCGGCCATGCCTCCAGGAGCTTGGTACTTACTTTGTATAAGGTAATACACCAGGGCAAAGCCCCCGCTAAACAACACACTGCTGAAAAGGATCAGCTTTCCCAGAGGCATTGACGTCCTGCTTTCTGGATGCTTAAAAACAAAAGATACAAATTTATTGTGGATTCAGTTTTATACCAAGGGCCTTCTGCTGGCTTGGGCCCCCCAAGGAAAGAAGAGCTAAGGAGGAAGCCTGCAGGGAGGAGAGGCTGACTTCCTCCATTTGCTTGCCACAGCTGGTTGTGGAGCCAACTTGAGCACCCTCCTGAGGGTGGCCCACGTCCAGGACCCATGCTGTGGGGGCCCTGCCGCCTCAGCCGCCCAAGCACAGAGCGCGCATTCAACCCCGCCGTCCTAACAGACAGAGCACGGCCTGTGTGCCAAGCCCTGCATGGCCAGAAAGCACAACTACTTTGTCTCAGGCCAACTGGTAAACAGGAAGCTTGTCCTTTTGTGGCAATAGCTGGTCTTGTAAGCCCATAACTGGGCTAGAGCTGTGACTGGCTGCTTTCTTTCATATTTTGAAAAACGCCCCACCCCCTGGATGAGGAAACTTTGATTATGACTTTAGACTGAATGAACAGATGGAGTAGTGCCAGCTCAGTAAATACAACACACCACATCCACCCTAGCGTTAACTCCTGTCCCCTGAAGGCCTGGGGTGGAGCTGGGAACAGCACATGGGCCTCAATAGAGCCAATTCCCCTCCTTCCTGGTAGCAATTTAATCATTCCTCAGACTGACCAGGCCTTTCTGGAAAGCTACAAATACCCATCTATAAGGACACAGACTTAGGGGGTAGGGTAGGACAGAACAGGGCTCACAATTCAAATGCCCACTAGGCCAGATGGGTCACATAAACGAGAGCAGACACTGGCAAAGTGAGGACTGGGTGGCCCAGCCAAGGGAGGCAGCTTCAACATGGCTTCACTAACTGTGGCCATGTGGGCCAAATCACAACGGATCTTTCAAGAAGTGCCAGAAATCAGGTTTTTATGTGAAATTGTCCAGATTTTAAATGTTGACAACCAACTAAAAAAAAAGGGGGGGGGGGTGGCTAGGCTTGGTGGTTTACACTTGTAATCTCAGCACCCTGGAAGGCCAAGGTGGGAGGATAGTTTGAGACTAAGAGTTTGAAACCAGCCTAGACAACACTTCCAGACTCCCATCTCTACAAAACTGAAAAAAACTTAGCCAGGTTAAGGTGGGATAGGCCTGTAGTCCCAGCTACCACCACTGCTCTCCAGCCTAGGAGATAGAGTGAGACCCCCATCTTGTTAAAAAAAAAAAAAAATATATATATATATATATATATATATATATATATATGTCAATCAAATTCTTTCTATGGGTTTTCAGTTTGTTTTGACCACCAGGTTATCCTCACCCTACGTAAGATTTAGGTAGATTCCTCTCTTTTCCAAAAACTAAAAGACATTTTGGACAGGTAGAAATTCTTATTTTAAATAAAGGAAAAGACCTCAGAAGTGTATGTGTTCCCATTTCAAGATTTAACCTTAGATTTTAACTGTGCTCCTTTAAAAAAGAAAGACTTGGATGTGACCTAAAAGGCACTGAGATACTGCAACACAGAAAAACTGAGACTAACGCCAGTCCCTCCGCTGGCTGGGCCTGTGGGGCTGGGTACACACATTCTCCCATTTGCTTCTCCACTTCCCAGGACACAGATAGGAACAACTGTCTACCTATCATCTCTGAAACCCTGAAGGTAAATAAATCCATAGAAACCCTTTGGATAAAGTTCCTCATGTGGATATTCTTTCTGAGAACCAATAATTAAACATACCTTTGGGTCAGGTTAAAATTCACCAGTTTTATAGTGAAATAACATTCAGCCCAGGTTTATATATATAAAGGACTTCGATCAATTTAGCAGATTACGGAGAGTGAAGTTTTAGATCATCTTTGTATTATCTATTTATATACTGTTTTGTTCAATTAAGAAAAAGCTACTGAAACCCCAGTGAATGTGCAGCGACTGCCGTGAGCCTGTCAGCAGGTACTGTATAACATGTGAGGGTATCAATGTTGAAAGCAAAGCCAGTTACAGTAACGTGATCTGGGAAAAGCCATTTCCTTCTCATAATGAAAATGGTCAGAGCATCTCCAAAGAATGTATTAGTCAGATCTTGCTTAATTTGAAACAGAGCTCAACAGGGTGGGGCACACAGATTAAGTTATGAAGAACTTCCCACATTGTTACTGCTTATAAAGCCAGCTTAAGACCCAGGGGGGAAAAAATACATCCTGACACAACGCAAAAATCACCCAACCCATCCCTCATGTGAATATAAAGCCACAACAAAACACTAAAGACCAGGAGAAACCAAGGACTATTAGGGAGTGACTTTCATCTGTAGTCTAAGTGAGAATCACCTGGGGGAGGGGTTCTAATGGGGAACTGACCCTGAAACATTCATTCCATTACCTTTTGCCACATCATGGCACAACTCTTTTGAAAATCATCAAAGGAAAGTTGTCCTGCAAATAAGAAAAGATTTTACATTAAAATCATGTTTCCAAACCCAATTCTCCCCAGCTTCTAATGTCAACAGAAAGAAGCCAAACTCTGTAAAATAATTTAAAGAGGTTTACTTTGAGCCAAAGTTGAGGACCACAATCTGGAGCCATACCCAAGGAGCTTGGGCAAACAGACTTACTGGTTGGGTAAGACTTTGGTTTTACATATTTCAGGAAGGAAAACTGTAAAATCAATGCATGGAAGGCATATATTGGTTTGGCCCAAAAAGGTAGGATATCTCAAAGCAGTGCCTTACAGGTTATAGGTGAGTTTAACTCTTTGATTAGTAATTGGTTAAAGAAATGAAGCTGTGTCTTCACAGCTTCATTTCTTTAAGGTTTGGAATGTTTTAAGTTAAGGAAGTCTGTTAATCAGACATAAGCCAAAGGACACCCAACCAGACTCAAGTGATGTGTAAAGTAAATTGAGGATTTGCAGGTAGGGATTAAGCTTTGCCTTGTACAGTCATATGCCTGTTAATGAGTTGCAAAGGATACCTCCAAAAAGGGAAGGGGACATGATTAGGCACTCCAGTCTCTTGACTAGCAACTCAGTTTTAGGGTTTCCCCTTGGCCAAGATGGAGGGGAGCTTCAGATTTTGTTTTAGTTTACATTAATTTCATATAGGCAAGATTTATTACCAATCCAAGCTCTAGCACTTGAACAAGAAGTTAAATTTAAAACTCTAAAACAAACTTTGACTACGAAGGGTCTTGCTTTTTTCCTCCTTTCTCTTCTGCCAAATTAGGAACTAAAACCAAAGTCTCTGGCTTCCTATCTGCTACTATGTACCTTTTGTTGCAGCAACCAGAAAACCAGTGTGGGCGGGTACACAGGCAGGTGTTCTGACCGCAGGGCAAACACAGGCGGACTAGCAGGAGGTGGAACCCACAGGAACACAGTGCCAGCAAGGTAAGCTCTAAGGGTATGCCATGAACTAAAAACAGCTTTTCAGGGTTAAGAAGAACCAATGGTATAGTAAACCTACACATGGCCTTTACCAATATTGAAAATGCCTAACACTTTATCTCTTACTATTATGTGCCTATTATTATTCTAAGCACTTTCCATAAAATAATTTAATTTTATAACAACCGCATGAAATATGAACCTACATTTTACAGACAAGCAAATTGAGGCACAGAGAGGTTACATAACATGCCTGCCCAAAGTCACAGAAATTCTGGCTCCTGGATCTATGTTCTCAACCACCACACTACACTGACTTTAAGATACCTGATTACAGAAATATTGTAAATATGGGGGGGAGAGTTTCTGAATTTATATATATACACATACATACATACACACACACACATAAACATACATAAATATAAATAAATAAAATATATTGTTTTTTAAAAAAATCTTTTGATAACTTTGGCATCAATGAATTTATTTTATTTTTAATTTTTTTTTTTTTTTTTTTAATAGAGACAGAGTCTCACTTTACCGCCCTCGGTGGAGTGCCGTGATGTCACAGGACTCACAGCAACCTCCAGCTCTTGGGCTTCTGCGATTCTCCTGCCTCAGCCTCCCGAGCAACTGGGACTACAGGCGCCAGCCACAACACCCAGCTATTTTTTGGTTGTAGTTCGGCCACCCTCGGTACATGGGGCCGGCGCTCTATTCACTGAGCCACAGGCGCCACCCTATTTTTAATTTTTTTTAAAATACGTTAAAAACTTTATTAAGTATCACACATCTAAATTTGCATCAATTTGATACAACGCTGCTCATTTTGCAGAACATTATAGGCACACGTAATTTGTTTTATTTTTGAGACAGAGTCTTGCTCTGTCACCCAGGCTAGAATATAGGGGTGTCATCACTGCTCACTTCAACCTCCAATTCCTGGGCTCAAGCAATCCTCTTGCCTCAGCCTCCCAAGTGGCTGGGACTATAGGTATCCACCACCACATCCAGTAATTTTTTTTATTTTAAATAGAGATGGGTTTTCCCTCTTGCTCAGGCTGATCTTGCACTTCTGAGCGCAAGTGATCCTCCTGCCTTGGCCTCCCTGAGTGCTAGGATTACAGGTGTGAGCCACCATACTTGGCCAAAAATAAATCCTTAATGTTCAGTATTAAAGGCCTTGACAACCATACTTTTCCAACTTTTATCCAGACAAGGTATGGTATACTCTTATATCTTTTTATTTAGCAAATGATTCCTGAGTGCCTGCTCTGGTCAGACAATGACAATATAAAAATACTATCAAGATATATTCTCTTTGGTCTTAAGGGGAATATAGACAATTAAAATATTACAACATGTACAACTGTGCTTTGTGCATTGCCCAACCCTAAGAAGGCATCACTCACAGGGGAAATGTCACAGATTCATGTCTTTACCATAACAGTTTTCCGGTAGTTGGAAGGACTATAAAGTATCTTGAAGCGGGCAGGGGAGCCTTTTTCTCCTTTGCACAAAGGCGTCTGTGAGCTAGCAGCAGCAACCCAGATATGAGCAACAAGAGAGGAAGTTAACAGCCAGGAAGTGGTTGGCTGTGCTTTCACAGAGGATGTTTACCTTGAGCAGAGAAAGGTGAGGGAGTGGAGAAGGGCTCTAGCTCAGGGTAAATGACTAGTGAAGGCAGAGCAGGCAGAAAGAACTGCAGAAGTGGGAGGCCCTGGAGGGGAGCCACAGGAAACAGGTCTGGAAATGGGGATGGGGAAGTGGTTACTGCTAAGAAAGGCCCTGACCCTGATCTGTTGGGCTCTATTCTGCAGGCAAGGGGCTACAGAAAAGCGTCTCTGGGCCTGAGGGCTGGACAGACAGGGAGAAAAGGCAATGCAGCAGGCACTGTAGAGAAATAGATTTTAGGCTACTTTCAGGAGCATCTTAGAACTAAGTTTCTGATAAGAATTGAAAATTTAGGCCAAGCACTGTGGCTCACACCTGTCATCCTAGCACTAGAGGAGGCTAAGGTTGGTGGAGTCCTTGAGCTCAGCCTAAGCAAGAATGAGGCCCGGTCTTTACTAAAAAATAGAAAAAAATAGCCGGGCATTGTGGCAGCAGGCTGAGGCAAGAGGATCACTTGAACACAAGAGTTTAAGGCTGCTGTAAGCTATGATGATGCCACAGCACTCTATCCAGGGCAACAGAGTAAGATTCGGTCTCAAAAAGAAAAAAAAATTGAAAATGTGATATGACATTCTCTGCAATAAACCCATTCAATTAGTCTACTATGTAGCCAAGTAAGAGCAGACTTAGTTAACCAATAAATTTATATATTAAATAAATTTAGTTAACTAAGAGGAAAGGGTTGCATCCCTTTTGAAAATCAAGAGGCACAAAGCGGAACAAAGTACTGGCCAAGGTCTCCCAGGAAAGCAGTCCAGCTTTGCTCTGATACACAAAGGGGTGACTCCAAAGGCCAGACTTTATAAAACTTTTTCAAATTATTGAAACCCTCCTAGAGCCAAAGTGTAGTCTGTTAAAACAGATGCCAGCAGCACAGGGCGGGAGGCGCGTCCTATCAACCTCCTCTTGAACTGAGCAGAGGTTTGCAGAAAGCATCGCTAGGAGATTAGATTAACAGAAGCTGCCAGAGGATTCCAGACACAGGCAGGACCTGACCCGGGAGTTTGCAAGCAAACAGAGGTGCACTTCAGTGATGGCTGCATCAGAATTACTAGAAGAGCTAAAACAGAACCAAACAAACAAACACATACACAAAAACACACAAAAGAAAACATGTCCAGGCCACGTCCAAACTACTTAAGATAGAATCTACAGGGGAGGGAAACAGGCATAGGTACTTTTTAACCTCAGGTGATCCTAATATGCAGCCTTGCTTAGGGACCTGTGGACTAATGGGAGCAACACACACAAAGTAAGCACCAGGCTCAAGTTGGGAAGGCTGGTCAGGTAACCCCGCAGGCTCTTATTCCCCGCTCCATGCCACACACTATCTACTCCCACTACAGCTAGAGAGACCACAACAGACCTCTCTTCTCAGGGAGGCACTGAACAAGAGGCAGACCACCCTATAGAGCCAGGCTAGAAGGTGAGAGCCTCAAGTAGAGATCTGCCAGCCTCCCAGATAAAACCCCAAGTTTAATAGGAGGTAAGCTCAGGAGACCCTCATAACAAGGCAATCACCCCAACACCCAGCTGAGAAAGAAGATGAAGCAAACAATAGATAAAAATCCTTGATTTTTAGAAAATTTATAATTGATAAGTAGTAATTGTATATATTTATAGGGTACAATGTGATGTTTTGATATGCATCACCCCACATACTTATTTTTTTGTGGTGCTAACATTTGAAATTTACTCTTAGCAACTTTGAAATATATAATACATTATTACTAACTGCAGTCTTCATGCTGTGCAACAGATCTCAAAACATTACTCCTCCTATGTAACTGAAGTGTTACACTCTTTGACCAATATCGCCCCCATTGTCCCCCCAAAATTAATCCTTGATTTTTAAGAGGCATTTCTTTCACATTATAATATTCTATGTCTTAAAAATTGAGTCATTTAAGTGATTCTTTTCTCTACACCCCATCCCCAAATTGTTAAAACCATTGTTTGTATTTTTTTTTTTTTTTTTTTTTTTTTTGCAGTTTTTTGCCGGGACTGCAAACTCACCACCTCCAGCATAGGGGGCTGACGCCCTACTCCTTTGAGCCACAGGCACTGCCCTTGTTTGTATTCTTAATACGCCAGAAGCAGCATTATAGGCAACTGAAGTAGCAACAGGGCCAAAGCCTATCCAGGAACACAGGCTATGGGATCCTCCTATAGGCCTCAGGCTTCTTCCTGGAGCAAGGTTTTACCAGGCACAGCCTATCCACGTCACTTCTTTTCCTCTGAGTATTACACAGCTGGCTCAGCCTATCCCATACCTGAGTGCCTACTATGGGCTAGGCACCATGCAGGTTGTTCTACTAAATGCACTACTCCTATTTCTTATAACGACCATGAAAGGTAATTTTTTTTTTTTTTATTTAGCTACAAAAAGCCTATAGAAAGGTTCTGAAATTTGCTGTGGTCATGCAGCTATTCCATGGCAGAGCTATTACAGGTATCAATGTCTGACACCAGAAGCCATGGTTTTTCACTGAGCCACAAAACCCATATTACAGACCATGGATTTCAGAACAATCAACTTGTGTTACAGGTAACATGTGCTATCCACAAGCCATTCCCATGGGCAAGAAGCAAATCACTGCTGCTCTGGGAAACAGTTTTAATCAACATCTCTCCAGGTAATAATTTAAGGAGTCATGGTAAAACAAAAAGATATAAGGTCTACTTAGACGATACTAGGAGGACAAGAAAAAAATAGCTCTTCCCTTTTTGTTGAATGGACAGAACTCACTGCTACTACCACCCTGATTATTTATCGTTCCCGCCTTTAAAAAAAAAAAAAAAAAAACATATGAGGGGCATGGAAAGAAACAGTACAGGGAACTATGCTCAAAAAATTAGAGATGAAAAACTTAAGATAGTAAGAACTAAAATGAAAATGACAGATGGGGATTAAAGATGGCGGCTGAGTAACACTTTCCTGTAACTGGGCTTGGCGAATCTGGGGAGACGAGACTCCAGACATCTCTGGCCGGTGGGACCTCCCTACGATCATCCCTTTGAGGATACAGAGATCCAAAAGATTTTTCAATGAAGACTAACATTACCAAGATAAAGAGGTAAATTTTTGTCCACATTAGAATAATAATAAAATATTCTCGTATTGCTGTCCAATAATCTGATATAAAATAATATTTGTAACACAGGAAAATATTTACAAACCCTTGATAAAGATGTTTTACAAATAAGTAAAAGATTTAAATAGGCTACTCAGAGAAGAAAGCTATTTACAAACAAAAGGAAAAAAAAAACCTAACTTCGTTATTAGTAAGGATTCAAATCCAAAGAAATGTAAACTTGCTTACCTGTTGGATGAACAAAATTAGATAAATATGATAACTATGTGTTTCTGAAACATTAGGAACATAAATTTCAAGTGTCAATGTAATTTGGTACCACCACTTTTGAGAGTGTTCAAAATGCAAAGAAGTCAAAACTGCCTAGAGTTTACTACATGTACATTCCAATTTCTGGCATCTTACCTTAGAAAACATTTGTTTGAACATGTGCTGAAGGATAGTTATCCAGATATGTTTATTACAACATGGTGTAAAACAGAAAAATAAATGGGAGGGAGTGCTTTTCTCATCAGTCTGGTGAAGCATAAATACCTAACATTATGCTTATAGTGAAACAAGGTGTGAATGATCTAGATCAATTTGTATCAATACAGACAGATTTAAAATGAACATTGAGTAAAAGAAGTGGAAAACTAATGTATGTTTTAAAGCCAAACAAAAGGATACTATAATTATATATAAAACTTTTGTTTATGTGCTTTGGGATATGAGGGAAAAAAATATAAAAGCATGTTTGAAGATAGACAGACAGACAAAAACTTCAGAATAGTGCCTGCCTTTGAGGAATAAAAAAACAGAAATGTATAATATGGATACATAGGCTTGTGTTATTTTGGGGGGGCAGGGAGCTTTAAAAATATTCTTCTATATATACTGCCAAGATGAAGTCAGTGCTGACTGATTTTGCTTTTGTCTTTTCTGTCATGAAGAATGGCTTTCAGAATGATCGGAGAGCATGGACACCAAAGGGATTCTGCAGGGTTGTGCTGCAAGGTGCCCGGACAAGGGCATTGCTAGCTGAGGTGAATACTATGCTAGAGCTCCTGTGTTAAGAGATCACACAAGGAAGCCACTGAATACTGCAAATCACAGGGGACACAGTAGTCACATGACACCCGCTCGGTGTCAAAAAGTCTATTACAAAGTTAGACTGAGAGAATATTTAAATTGTTCTCTATTTGGGGGGGGGGATTCTCATAATTTCTGGAGAAAAATAAAGTTAGTTATTACAGGTCTTAGTCCTGCTAATATTGAAACCCATGTCCTTCTGTGTTTTCTCCAATCTGGTTTTCAACACACTCATACCCCTTACTGCCCTCTGCCTTCTACAGACTTCTGTTTAAGTGCTTTCTGGAAGAGGAAGATGTTCTGAAAGGAGGGGTGTGTGACAGTAGCCTGTTAAAGTCCATTCCTTCCTATACTCTACTATATCAAGCAACAGCTCTGCAAGAGTGAGCTGGTATTTGTAGCTCTGATTTTTTATCCATCAGGTTATCTGTGGGGGATATATTCCAGCACCCCCCAGTGGATGCCTGAAACCAAACCCTCTGTGTATTCTGGTTTTGCCTACACATGCATACCTATGACAAAGTTTAATTTATAAGTTAAGCACAGTATTCTTGTGCTTTGAGGCCAATATGAAATTAAAATAAGGTGTCTTAGATGCAAACATGCCATACCATGGTTGATCTGACAACTGAGACAGCAACTAAGTGACTCACTGGCCGGAAGCCTCTACAGCGTGGCTGTACTGAACAAAGGGGATGATCCGTGTCCCAGGCAGGACAGAGTGGGACCGCATAAGATTTCATCATGATGTGTGCAGCATGATGTGCAATTTGGAACCTATGTATTATTTCTGGAATTTTCTATTTCATATTTTCAGGACCACTGCATGGGTAGCTGTAACAGTAGAGGACCGTGGTAATACAAAATGACTTAGCCATGGGTGGTGATGGGAGATTCTAGGAGAAAAGCCATAGCTGTTGCCATACATGGTGCGTACAAACAGCCTACATCCCTCCATACATATTTATATAGGCAGGAGACTCGGGTGATTTTTTTTTTTCCTTATCATGAATAATTTTAACACTACAGACGTTTGACTTTGAATCAACAACTAGTTTCAGATGAATGTAATTGCAGCCAAGGAAAGTTTCTAACTAAAATTAGTTACTTTTCATTTTTAACAAACTACTGCCTGCTGCATTTCCTGTGATCTCAGCTTTCATCTTCCTCTCATGTAGTCACATGCAACAATGACTCCTTCACTTCCGTGTCTATTTTCTTCTTGGCTTCTCTAAGTGCAAAACTTGCATTCCTCCTGCCAAATGACATTCCAAGGCTGTGCTTGGGGATGCCAACCCAACTCACGCTCATGCTCATTCCCACGTTATCATCAGATTTCAACGTCCACGAGTTCTCTTTTCCCTTTTCAGGTGTCCAAGAAGTAAAATATGAGCTTCACACAGTTGCAAACAAACAAACATGCTGTGAGAGCAAGAATTTAAACAAGATCTCTGAGCGCAGCCTCAAGCAGATTCTGTATTATAGCTATGATTATTTGTATTTAGCTAATGAAGGGCTTGAGAAACTTGCTCATGTTTACCAATGAGTCCTGGATTACTTTTTTCAAGAGGTCACACAATTACATTGTGAAAATCAGACTTCATTGCACCCCTTTCAGACCCAGTCCTGACTCTGTGTCTCTGTCTGGCTCTGCTCTTGGATAGTAAACTGACTGTTCATAGGAACTGCCCTCGATTGCATGAATTACCTGTTATCATACTGAAACTATGAAGAGTGAGCACTAGGCTAACTCACTTGCTGGCCTCCCGCTCTGCAGACACGCTTTTCCATGACTGTAGTTGGTGGGTGAGACCCATGATGGGGAATCTTGTTAGGGAAACTTTCCTCTCTCAGCCTCTGGCCCTCTCTTCTCTGTCTTCTCATCACCCTTAGAAATTCTAGGTTCTTGGTCCCCAATAGCCCTTGACCTACAATTCCCATTCAAGTGCTTCACACCATTGTTTTTTAGTTTAGTTTTGTTTCGGTTTGGTTTTTTAGAAATAGAGTCTGACTCTGTCCCCCTGGGTAGAGTGCTGAGGCTCATATCTAACAGTGACCTTATGCTATTGGGCTTTACCAATCTGCTTGCCTCAGCCTCCTGTGTAGCTGAGACTACAGGTGTGCGCCACTAGGCCTGGCTAATTTTTCTATTTTTAGTAAAGACAGAGTCTCACTCTTGCTCAGGCTGTTGAATTCCTGATCAGGAAATCCTCCTCCCTCATTCTCCCAGAGTGCTAGGATTACAGGCATGAGCCCCTGCATCAGCCTCACACCACTTCTTAAAGCTGTATGGAACTGGGTTTAAAATATGGGCTCTGGGCTCTGGACTCTAAGAGTTCAAGTACTAGTCCCTCTCCCACCCCCACCCCCACATTAGACAGATGATTTTGCACAGTTACCTCACCCTCTGTGCTTCAGTTTCCTCATCTATAAATGAGAGCTACTAATAACATTCACTTCACATAGTGTGTGTAGGATAAATGTATAAAACTTTTAATGTAGTTTGAAATAATAATTTATTCCGAATAAAGGCCACAGTTTGGACTTTGACTGTTAACTAAAAGGTTCTTTTTACTGCAGTCATTCATGGTTTTTACAAGACCATCAGTATTTAACATTTGACACTATCTCATTTTATCTTCATGTAAACCAATAGGGAATCTTTCTCTAAAATTGTCTGCTACTGAAATGTGTCTTTCATCTTTAGGAGATGTGCTAATTGTGGAGCCATTTGGTCCAATGTTTCTTCTTCTTGCCTCCTCCAATGAGCAAAGGGAAAACTTCATTTTATAGAACTTAGTAGTGAAAACTGAACAAACTGAAAACAATCTTGATATTATCCAAACCTTGATTTTCTCATCTGTTTTTGAAAACCTTGAGTTATAACCTCAGCAGTTGATAGCTAAGATTTCTCCTGCTTTAGATTGAAGCTCTGTGATTATAATTGTGTTTTGCCTCTTATTCAGATTTTAATAAACAAACTTTTATTTTATTGTTGTAGTAAAAAAACACAAAAGGAATTCTAGACATCATATATGATCAATTTGGTTTACTTGACAAAATGCATTTAAAGATAAATAAAATTGGGGATGAACAATATTCACTTAGAATTTGATTCATTAAACATTGTATTTTATAATTTCTGAATTTAATTTTGGTGCCAAGACCATGTCCTTGGATCAGTCCCAGAGAGCATATGAGAGCCCTGATATGTAAAAATGAATCAATTTCCCAGAGACTGAGGGTGACCAGAAAGGAGGCTGATCCCTGTGTGTGCAAAATGCATGGTATGTCAGGATTAGTGAGGTTGGCCCAGGAAAGTGCAAGAGCTTAGACCAGTGGTTCTCAAAGTTCCTAATGCCATGACCCTTTAATACAGTTCCTCTGGGTTGTGACTCACAGTTGAGAACCACTGGCTTACACCATTACTGAGACCGTGATATTTGTGTGCTGTTGGCCAGGCATGGGATCTTGCCTCATGAAATTCTCTCTTTTGAATCTATAAACTCAGCCTTTCTGCTCTGCCATTTTTCTAGTTTATGCTTAATTCTAACCTCTGATAAAAATAGAAATAAGTTTTTCTATGCTGCTACCTCTGCAAACTACTGTACCCTTTCTTTTTCTTCTCATCACCAAAGGTCTTGCATGCACTTATTCTTGTAGCGACCCACACACTAGACATTTCCTTCTCATTCCTATGTATGCGGAAGACAATTTCTGTCTCCACCTTTCACTCACCTTTCAAAAGGGAGATAAACATGAGAAACCCAGCCACCTATTGAGAGGAATAGGCACATTTACAGTTTTCTGCTCACCTTAACCCCTTGTCTTGGGTGAGCAGAGTTGAGGTGGGGCAAGGGAGAGATGGGGTCAATATTTGCTTCACTGATTCTGTTTCCTCACCAAAAGAATCCCCAAATTCAGACTTAAATCCAAGGAAGAGCTGGACTAGGAGTACTCAGTCTGACATTCCAAGACATCCTTGTAATGGCCCTGATCTATATTAAAATCTAGCAAACTACACTGTCTAATAGAGAAATACTCTGTGTTTGAGTAAATGAACTATTGAACTCCAAATATACCCAAAGCTTCTTTATTACTCTTTGCTTTTATTTAAGGTATTTCTTTTTATGATGATCAACTCTTAATACTGTTAATTTCTTAAACTTAATCTCCCTCTCCCATAAAGTAGTACAACTTCTCTCTTTAAAAAAAAAAAAATAAATATATATATATATATATATATCACTTTTACTCTGTAATTTAATTCACATAATCTTTTTAAACCTCTCCTTCAAGACTGCAAGCTTCTTGAACACAGGGACAACATTTTCTCTACTTTTTATCCCCCCAAGTATGTATTTATTTATTTATTTTTATTTATTTATTTTTTTAAATTAAATCTTGGTGTCTTACAAGCAGTGAAAACTCACTATTTAGTTGTTAATTGAGGCTATAAAACATTAATGCCTAAGAGTTCATGGGAACCTGTAGTCATGGCAGGCAGAAAAGATTTGAGTCACAGAATTCTTTGGCACTCACTATCTTTCTTGAGAATTTAGGCTCAAGGCTTTCTGCTAATGTATGGCCAAGTTTTTATCAATCTCAGTGTCTCAGGCTGAGGCAACATCTACAAACAACGTAGAAATTGCATTAAACAAACAAAATCCAAGGACTTTGCCTGTTGCCATGTTACCATATTTCTCACATTCAGGAAGAGCACCAAGGCTTTAGGTATAGTCAGTAAAAATCTGGTGGGAGTCCCTGGATTCTCCATTCTCCCTTTCCACTCAGCCTTTTCTCTTCATCCCCTGGTCCTCTGGTTCTGCATATTGACTCTTGCTTTTCAGCATCTCCCTCTCCAGTGGCTCATCCAGGCCAGCTTCCTAGGCAATCTGGTCTACTCTGAAACACAATCACTAATTTCATCTCTTGCAGAACTTTATCCATGGCACATTCATGGATATAATGAAAAAGACTAATAAAAAGAAGATTAATCTATACTAAAAATTGTGTAGAGACCTCACAGGAGTGGAAACCATGTGGGATCCATGGGAGGAGAAAAGTAGAGGAGATGATTAATGTGAAAGGCAGAGTCCAGGGTGAGTGTAGGAAGAGCTTTTATCAGAGATATGCACGGAGATATTTCCAAAGTGGTGGATCTTAGAGTGAAGGGAGGAGGGTAGCAAGCATGTGATCGGCTGGACTCAGTGACAGAGCACCCCAGTGCCCTCCTGTCCTGAGCAGTAACTGGGTTGACTGCTTCTAGGGGGCAGCACAGTGCCCATCATCATGAACTGAATCAAAAGCAGCAGCACTCCAGATGATGCTTTGTGGAAATCAAAGGGTGCTCAGGCCGCTGTCAACAGCCTGCTCTCTTTCACTACACTATAAAATTCTAGACAAAGCAGGACTTCTAGGGCATTTCCCCAAGAAGACAGCCTGATCCAAAGATTTAGCAAATAAAGTATAGGATATCACAACTACAAAAGTGGTGACATTCTTCTCAGCAAAATATCTCAAGAATGGAAAAAGACACAATATACTAAATGCTAATATGAAACCAATATATAAATAGTTACATGCCCACAAGAATGATAAAATACAATAATAGTCTAGCAATGGGGAGGGGAGAGGGCAACTGGAGGGAGGAAGGTGGGCAACTGGAGGGAGGAGGGTGGACAATTGGTAAGATCTCACCTAATGTGCACAATGTGGTGGTGTTCAGCATGCTCCCTGGGTGAAGGGCTCAACTACAACTTGAACTTTACCTTGGAAATAAGAACAATATAACCTAAAAATTTGTACCCTCGTGTTAATTTGAAATTAAATAAAAAATAGAGAAAAAGTGGTGACAAAAATCAAGGCTCACTACAATTTTAAGAAAAAGACTACTTCTGAAAATGAAATATGTTATAGTCAAGGAAATAGGCAACGAAAAATAAACATAAATTTTCTGGGAAGGATCAGACATAATATTTGTTCTATAAAAATGGGATCAAGAAAATAGAACTAACTAGGGAGCTTAGATATTAAAAAATAGATAAAAACAAAACAATAAAATGTAATTTTCAGTGGATTATTATGTGAATTATGGGCACATGTGACAAATTTTATATTGTGAAAGATTGCACCTAGAAAATTTTTTAGAAAGTTTCATTTAACATTAAAGATATGAAAAATTGTGCAAAAAAAGCATTACGAGCTATGAAGGAGTCATTATTATTAGGCTTGGCAATTTGGGCCATTTTTCACATTTAGGAAAACTAAAAGGTTAACAATTATATACATATATGTACACACATAACTTATAAATGTGTGTAAGAGATTTTTCACTATCTTCTTGAAATATATATTATATAGACTACTATAGATTATATATTAAATATATTTAATAATTTCATCTGTTTTTGTGTTGTATGTGTGTATGTGTAAAACAAGGGAGTGAAGAATCACTAAGCCAAGAACCAAAGGAAGACAATTATCCAAGGCTTTGAACCACCAACAAGATAAAATGCTGTTCAATGTTTCAATAGATAGTTTGAGGAGTGCTGTTGACATTTATGTGGGAGACTACATGGCCAAAACATTAACAGTTGGTGTACAAACCCATCCTGAGTAAGATTTTTGGTAAAACTCAAATACGTTAAACTATCTCTTCAACAAGTCTCAACAAATTCAAAGGCCTGAAGTCACAAGAAAAGGTGCTTACTGACATAATACAATTAATATGAAGACTAACATCAAAAAGATACTTAGATATGCTTAGAAATTAAGATAAATATATCACAAAGAATATATCAATGGTAGTATTTGCCATGAATTCTAACCTTTCTGAAATTGATAACACCATGGTGATAGTGAATAAAAGATCCAATTCAGTTCTCTTAAAGTATCAATTCTTTTCTTTTTCAATTGTAAAAGACTTATTTCCCCCTCTCATGAGAGTAACTTTTTTCTCTCTTTTTCTTTTGTTGTCAGTGAAGTGTCAAGCTTTGTTGTTACCACATTTTGACAGCTATAATCTAGTCCTATCTAGTTGATAAACATTTAAGAGGGAAGGATTTGTTACTGTATGCTAACTAGGGGAGCAGAACAAAGGTGTTCCAAGTTTCTTTGGCATGATGCTATATGGGAAAGACATTGTATTGTTAATATTTTTTATTTTACAAAGATTTCACAAAAAGTATATGTTAATTTGATTTCATGTCTACCTTGTGCCAACAATAAAGATTGCTACCAATTAGGATGCCCAATTTTTAACAGTCTATTCACAATTGGTAATACTAACGTGTATTTTCATTTATGGAATTGTTAAAGGTATTGTCTATGGCCAAGTTGCATAATTGTCAAAACTGAACTGAATAGTGGAGGTATTGGCCACTCTCTGAATATCTATACCAGCTATTTTTAGCCCAGGAGTCTTGACACTTGTCATTAGGAGTCTTGAGAAATATTGTTAGTAACAGAATTAAAGCACTAGAACTTGTCAAAACTTAGAGAAAAATGAAGGTCATCCTATCTCCTGACTTATGATGAAATGTTCACTAACTTACGCCTAAATCTTTTTCAAAGTGGAAGTGGTAAAACAAATACAAGTCCAGAATTGCACCCACTTAGAAGGGACATAAAAAAGGATACCTAATGGAAATATTTTAATGATTAACAGATATATGCCTGTGTGTTGACTTGTGGGGGGGGCTCAGAATCCATGCCTCTCCATTTTTTCTTATCTTTCCTCTCAGAGTGTAGTTACATCCATAATAATATTTGAGATATTGCTAAGTTGCATTTTATGTAATTTATGAAACTCAGTCAAAAGAGGCATGCAATTGGAATAGGAAGAAAGCAAGTAGCAATTATTTACTATATTCACAAATATTTCTTAACGTGGAACATCAAAATAATTTGGACTTTTGTCTGTGACTCAAAACATGAATGATTTATTTCTAAAATCCAGCCAACATGGTGACTGCAGTTTCAGAGAATTATGGTGAGGTAATGTTAATTTTTTTCAATCAAGGTTCTCATATCTTGTTAGTAACATCTCACCACATTACCATATTAGCACTATCCCATTGTATTATATTAATATTCATATCATATCAGAATTTATTGTTGCTTATATAGAGTTAAAGTCATATTGCATTAGTGACTTTCATATCAGATTAGTGCAAGTGGATCCTAATAAGACTTTCATATTCAATTACTAAGGTAACAGTTTTGTCTTTCCAAGTCACTTCTAACTTGAGCCCAGAGTACAAATTGATAAATGTGGTAATAAAGCTATCCTTCTGCTTGAAGATGGATGGCACCTGTGAACAAGGGGGCTGTGAAAACAAGACTTGAATTAAGGGGCCCCAACTGAAAGCAAAACTGTTCTACCTTTTGCCTGAACAGCAGCACTTGTGAAGCAAAGACTTTAAGAAACTGGAAGCATAAACATGTTTCCTGGTGATTTACACCCTACCTCCACCATCCTGTTTCAGCCTAATTATTTGGGCCACAGTAAAAGAAAGGTGGAATGGGGAGAAGCACAAATGAAAAACTACTCATGAAAGTAGTACATTGCATCTATTTCTTAGCAGGCTTTTCCAGAAATGATTTGAATTTAGAGGGACTTTCATCCGGCACTTGGATAGGTAGGGTGAGGTAGGTTCATATTCTAGGAATGTTTTCAAATCATACCAAATAATTTTTTAAATTTTAAATTAAATATAATTGTGACATCTATTAAAAGATATAGGCAAAACTCTGAACATATTCTAGTACCACCTCTCAACATCTGCTAAATTACACAGACATACATGCCTGCGTGCACTCTTTGGGTGGGTGTTGAAATAGGTAAGTTAGTGGAACCTATGCAGGTGCTGAGAGCAGGACCAGAGGACAAATCAGCCAGGAACATCACATGGTAGGATAAGGCAGGATTTCTCCATCAACTGAGAAAAGTTGTATACATATGTACACACACCACACACACCCCAAACAGTAATATGTATACATGCATGTGTATATATATGTGTAATTGTTTTATAATTATTTTGTGTTTCTCTATCTGTATTATTTTGACTTCTGGTTTATTAGATAAAATTCCCAAATTTTCTTCTCCTTTACCTCTTTTCTCAAACCACAATTATCCTTTTTCCCTGAAGTCTTAAATTCTTCAATTCTCAGTTATTTCTCTGAGTGTATTGGTATCTTTAAATTTATTCTAAGAAAAAACAAAACAGAACTCTAAAATGTTCTATTTCTGGATTCAGTATTTCTCTGTCATTACCATCTCCTATTTGTTTGTAGAGCCGTGGCTTTCTAACTATCTAAACATTATGGTCCCAACATCATAGCTGGTCTGCCCACTGCAGTCTGACCTGTATGCTCCACACTCCATGTCACATTTCCTCTTGTGATAAGCAGTGGTCTCCAGGATGCTAAGACAACAGGGCATCTTTTCAGTCTATAAATTCTAACCTCTCAGCTCACTGGTCACTTGTTCAAATTCACCCTCTTTGTCTGTTCTTTGCTATTTTAGCTGTTAGAACCCCGTTTTATTCTGGATTTATTTTCTCCTGCCTCTTTATCTATTTGTCTTCATTTGGTTACTGAGCCACATCTCCAAGTTCTCCTCTATCTACAGACAAACTGAATTAATTAGGTACCATTATCTAGCTTTATGGTTTCAAACTTTAGTATGCATAAAAATCCCTTGCTGGGCTTCTTAAAATTCAGATTGTTGAACTCGACACCCAGCTGTGTGAACCAGAAATCTAGGGGCCATTTTTGTCTATCTATCATGGCATTCAACTGATTTTCACTTATGACTAAAGGAGACGCATAGCTCCCTTACGGTTTTTCTTACCTCTAGGAAAGTGGTGGTTGAAATTCTTATGAGGATTTTTTAATTAACAAATATTTTGATATTGCTTTAGTCATTTTTTCAACAACTTATTTTCAGTTTATTTAAAGAAAATGCTACAGAATTGGTAAGTTGGTATAATATCTCACAAAGCAGTGGCTAAGTGATATTCCAGAACCAGAGAAGAATTTAGCTAAATCTCTATTTTGAGGAATCACCACAAGTTTCATAAGCAGAAGATGGAAATAATAAAGGGACAGAGAAGGATATAGAGAACACTACTATAATTTTAATATATAATTATTATTTTTGGTGTGAATTCTACATACTAAAAAGCTTATATATATGTGGGGGGGGGTGGATTCACATTTTGGGGACTTCAAGCTTACACAAATTGAGGACCCCTCTTTAAGAAAGCAGCTAAAAGATTACAGGTACAAAATTGCTGACATTTCCCCAGAGGCAAAAGAGAGAATTAGAGGTCTTGAAGCACTTGCTTTATGGTCTTCTCTGTAGACACATTTTCACACTATACCCTAAAAACACATGGAGGCAACTATTATTCCCAGGTGACATATTAGGAACCGAGAATTATTAAATGACCTTTCCAGGATCTCATAGGAAGAAGAGGTCCAATAGGGGTTATAATGAAAGCGTATTTAACTCTAGCAACTGTGTTCTTAACTCCTTTACTTTATAATCCATCCACTCTGAGATAAAATTAACCAGTCCTTCTTGTGAATAATCCCAAAATATGACAGTCCCCATTCTCAAAAGCTGGTGGTTCTCAATTACAGCATTGAATTCTCAATTTCACTCTGCACTTGTAATAGATTCTGTCATAGCTCTGGATCTTCATGAACATAAAAGAAACTATTTTCCAGGTTGGGCTAATCATATGCTCACAAGAAAACCACACACCCCCATTATGCCTGAGGGAATACTCTGATGCCAGATCATGTCACTCTCCAACAGCCAGCCCAAACCTTGCCTTTCTACTTTATTAAACTCTGCTTAACACACTCATGATTCATGATGACTTTTTTCTTCTGTTTGTTTTCTTTTTTTTTTTTTTTCAGTTAAATCATAGGTATTTATTTATTTTTATTAAATCATAGTTGTGTACATTAGTGTGATCATGGGGCACCATATACTAGTTTCATAAACCGTTTGACACATTTTCTTTTTTTTTTTTTATTAAATCATAGCTGCATACATTGATATGATCAAGGGGCATCATACACTAGCTTCACAGACCATTTGAAACATTTTCATCACAATAGCTAACATAGCCTTCCTGGCATTTTCCCAGTTACCGTGCCAAGACATTTACATTCCACATTTACTAAGTTTCACATATACCCTTGTAAGATACCCCACAGGTGTAATTCCACCAGTACCCCCTCCCTCCACCCACCTCCCCCCTCCCTCCTCTCCCTTTCCCCCTTTCCCCTGTTCTTAGGTTGTAACTGGGTTATAGCTTTCATGTGAAAGCCCTAAATTAGTTTCATAGTAGGGGTGAGTACATTGGGTACTTTTTCTTCCATTCTTGAGATACTTTACTAAGAAGAATATGTTCCAGCTCCATCCATGTAA